>BQNB010124906.1:0-19861 GCA_026074375.1 Tanacetum coccineum
TAAGAAGGCGCAATAGTTCAAGAAGCCTGCTTTTCCTAAACTCACTACTGTCCTAGTTTCACCTGAAGAATCTATGAGGAAGTTAAAGAGAGTTCGAGGAAGTTAAAGAGAGTTGAGAGACCTGCCAAGAAGTCTACTAATGCGACAAAAACAGGTGTTGTCATTAGAGATACTCTTGTGATGTCGTTGTCTAAGAAGAAGGAAAAGATAACTGTTGAGAAACGCAAAGGAATTGATTTTCTCTCTGAAGTGGCATTAACTGAAGAAGCTCAGTATGAAGAAGTTCGCAAGAAGAGTTTGAGGGACTTTCATAAAACTCATCCAAGTGGTTCTGGTATAGTTACAAGTGTTACAAAGATCAAACCTTCTGTCACAAATAAAGGAACTAGTGCTAAACCAGGGGTTCCTGATATGACTGAAGAAGAATCAACTGAGAGTGAAGCTAAACCTTGGGGAAGGGATGAAGATGACAGTAATAATGATCATGACTCAAGTAGTGAAGGCAGTGATCAAGAAAGTGACAGTGGTGATGACAATACCTAATCTGACAAAGAAAAATGGTCGGATTCTGAGCATGAAACTGATGAGAATGAAACAGGTTCCGAGTCTAATCAAGAGGAGAATGAAGAAGAGGTTGAAGATGATGAAGATGATGAAGAAGAGAACTATACTTCTACTGATGATGAAGATGAGACTAATGTAGAATCAAAGGTTAAAAATAAAGCTTAAGGTGATGAGGATAAAGGGATGGATTATACTACCAATCAGTTCGACGATGATGTGGATGTAAGGCTGAATGAACCAGTTAATACTGATGAAGGGTTTATTCAAAAGTAGGGTACCG
Source organism: Tanacetum coccineum (assembly GCA_026074375.1). Classification (NCBI taxonomy): domain Eukaryota; kingdom Viridiplantae; phylum Streptophyta; class Magnoliopsida; order Asterales; family Asteraceae; genus Tanacetum; species Tanacetum coccineum. Next base: position 845 of record BQNB010124906.1, read on the forward strand.
ATGCTGAAATGATTAACGTCCAATAAGGGAATGAAAATCTGGAGATCACACTCAATCAAGTCATAAAAGATGCTCATGCAACAATTTCTACAGCTACAAAGAAGACTGAAGTTCCAGTTACTAGCTCTTCCCATTCATCCGACTTGGCATCTAAATTCTTAAATTTTTCAGATATTCCCTATACGGATGCAGAAATTGTTTCTCCAATGGATGTTCATGTCCATCATGAAGTACCAAGCAATCAAACACCTACACTCCTTATAGTACATGTTTTGGTTATCACAGAATCTTCTCCTGTATTCTCCACAGTCATCTCACAATCTTTACCATAATTCACTCCTCCACCTTCACAATCAACACCAACACCAATAACTGAAGCAACAAATCCTCTATTTGCACTTCCAAATTTTGCATCCATCTTCCAATTCAATAATAAAGTCTCAGCTTTGGAAAAAAAGTTGTTGAACTCAAAAAGGATGATCTTCTCAACACTCAAGTGACTTCTCTAGTAGATGAACATCTAGATTCAAGGCTAGGAGCCACCAGAGATGAATTCATGAGCTACCTTTCGGCATCCATCACTGCTAGGATCACAGAACAAGTCAAGATTTAACTTCTACAAATTCTGCCAAAGGAAGTGTCTAACTTTGCTCCTCATGTGATCAAAAGAATGGTTACTGAGTCACTTGAACATGCGGTTCTAGCCAAGGAGTCTTCTCAACCAAAGTCTACATATGAGGCTGCTGCTTCGCTTACAAAATTTGAGTTAAAGAAGATCCTTATTGACAAAATGGATGAAAGTTAATCATATCTGACAGCTATTGAACACAGAGAATGCTATGATGGATTGATCAAGTCTTACGATCTTGACAAGAGTCTCTTCTCAGCTTATGATAAAGTGTATTCGATAAAGAGAAGCTGAAAAGACAAAGATAAAGACAAAGACCCTTCTATTGGATCAGACCGAGGGTTGAAGAAGAGGAAGACAAGCAAGGATGTTGAACCAACAAAAGGTCCAAAAAATAAAGAATCAAAGTTTGGCTCATCCAAAGGCACCAAGTCTCAATCAAAATCTTCTAGAAAGTCTATTCAGGCAGAGGAACCAGAGTTTGAGGTTGCAGATTTTGATATGCCACAATATCAAGAAGAGAATCTGGGTAATGATGATGAACCCAAAGGAAAGGTTGCATCTAAACATGACTGGTTTACCAAACCTAAACAACCTCAAGAACCCAATGATTCTAATTGGAATGTTGGCAAGACTCCACAAAAAAGGACCAACTCAAAGCTGGTTAATGACCCTTGCATCTTCTACTAATAAACCATCAAAAACCTTTGATGAATTAATGAGCACTCCTATTGACTTCTCTGCATACATCATGAATGGACTGAAGATCACCAATCTGACACAAGAAACCCTGTTAGGGCCAGCATTCAACCTTCTCAAAGGCACTCATACCAATTTTGCTGACCTAGAATATGACTTTGAAGAATGTTATAAAGCTCTATCGGAGAAACTTGATTGAGACAACCCAGAAGGTGGTGATTATCCATTTGATCTTACCAAACCCCTACCTTTAGTCACGAATGTGAATCATCAAATAGTACCGGTTGACTACTTCTTTAACAACGATCTCAAGTATCTACAAGGAGGAATTTTGACCATGACCTATACGACATCCATAACGAAGACAAAGGCCGCCCAGTATGATCTTCCAGGCATTAAAGACATGGTTCTAAACATATGGAGTCTTGTTAAATTCGCCTATGATAAACATGCAATTTGGGGTATATCTCATTGGATAGATCAACGTAAGACCTTCTATGGGTATGCATGAGGCTTAGAATTCAGTCATGATGTGTATTATACTAAACGTATTCTGGCAGTGACTCGGGTCGAGGTAATGTGAAAACATGGGTACGAAGAGTCGATAACGACCTTTACACATTCAAGGAAGGCGACTTCCCATGACTTTGTATCAATGACATCGAGGACATGCTACTCCTTGTTGTTTAGAATAAGCTTACCAATCTCTCAGGAAATGATGTTTCCGACTTTGCTATAGCACTGCGAATGTTCACCAGAAGCATGGTTATTCAAAGGAGAGTCAAAGATCTTCAGCTGGGAGTCGAAAGTTACCAAAAGAAGATCAACGTCACCAAGCCAGAAACTACCAGACCCGGCATCAGGAAAAGGGACCCATACACTCCATATCAAGACCCTCTTCAAGTTATGTTTGAACTACAAAGGAGAAACAAGTTGATGTGATCAGATAAACTCTACAAGTTTAGTGATAGGACATTAACTGGGCTTCGAACTTCGTTGGATGACATCACTAAGAATATCCAAATGGAGTACCTGCCATAGAGAAGATGGAGTGCATTGGAAAAGAAAAGAGCTAATATCATGATCAAGGCGATTGATAACCAGCTGAAAGAAAGAAGGATGATGAGGAGCCTCGAAAAGTTTATTGGTGAAAGGCACTACGGAACTGACCTCTGGCTACTTCAACAAACAATATGACTTTGTCATATTGTGTTCGACATCATAAGGTCATTTCGTATAGTTTATAAACTTGTAAATATGTATATATGTAGTGTAGACTTAAAAATTAGGCATATATAGTGTTTGAGTATGAATTTTCAAGAATTTCTTAGTAAATTCAATTTTTTTTAAATTAACATACTCAAACACCATATAATACCCTCATAATTTGAGAGGAGAGCATTAAATTGTTCCAATAATCGGCTTGTTAACATTTTGGACCATCTTTTTCTCCTAAAACCATGAAATATTGGAATCATTGTATCCAAAATATCAGAGATTTGAATTTTTTGATTAAGAGGAGAAGAAGATGTAATTAAAATATATGATTAAAGAGATTGATGAATTTTAAGATCTTTTAGTATACGCTTCCGATTTATATGTGCTAAACTCTTTCGATTAATCGATGCACATATGAAGGGGAGCAAATGGTTACGTGTGGATGAAATGTGGAAGTACCAAAGACCGACCATTTAAATTACTGTATTGGAGTTATAAAGGTGTTAAGTATAGGTTTCCATTCCATTATCCTAGCATCCAGCCAGAACCGGAGGGATCTACCCAGGGATATTCCACTAGATAGTGTAGAAGTCCTTAGGTATGAAAAAAGGAGTAAAGTGAGATTAAGGGAAAAGTGCCGACTGAGATGGAGCTAGTACTGGAACATACCCAACAAGGTACTAGTTATGAAGTCTCGGTAAGCGCTAAAGGGGTTGAAAAATTAAAAAGAAAAGTTAAGATAAAGGGTGAAAAAAATGAAGCACTCCTTACACTTAGGCAAAAATTGGGTCAACACATTTGCTGTCAAGAATCACAAAGTTGATTGCTGACATTGAAGACTGACATCATTGACCTAGTGATGCAATGCACAACCCTCATTAGCCACTCGGAATCTCTCAAAAGATTTTTGTTTCATTTCTTATGGAGATTACACGCATTTCTATCAACTTTCTCACTCTGAGTTAGTTGGTATTAAAAAGGTGGTAGTCTGCTCCAGCCTCCGATTACTAAAACCAAAAGTGCACTATTGAGTCTAGAACGAAGAGATCATCCATAAATCTCATTAGGACACTATTCAAATGTATTTGTTGCTCACACATTGTGAAAGCAAGTAATTATTTAAGAGTCCTACGCATTATCCTTGTGATCTTTCCAGAACATCAGAGTGATACGAAAGTAATCACAATGATGATGGAAATCCTGCTAGAGCCAACATCAAACAAGCTCTTGGTAGGTGACTTGTGCGATTCTATATGAATCAAGCTTGTGACAACTGGAAAGAAACAAATGGTGCGATTCTACATAAATCAACTTGTTATGTATATGAACTTGACGATTGATGATTTTGAAATGTTTAAAACTCTTCGATTGTGTCGGGAAAAGCATTTAGCAAGTGACCGTACGAATTGATTTTTTTTCAAATCAATTTTTATTTCAATCGGTGAGATTGTAACTCGCGGGTTCAATTCTTTCCGTGTTGTATGCTTTGAGACGTTCCTGGTAATGTGTACCATGCTGAGTACGATGATAGCAATCATATGTGTTAGAAGATTCAATACTTCAACTGGAAATCCTGTCAATGAGATTCTTCTTAAATTGAATCTACCTGATCACAGGTCAATCCTCACAGATTTAAAGGTTACTCCAACCAAACACAAGGGAATGACAAAGCCATATTCGTCCCCCAAATTATTGACTAATATTTTTATTGCCAGATTTCAATTAAAGATGGACATGGAAGTACCTAGTTCAGCTGACTCATAGTTTCATAGCCACATGCTCATACTCGACCGACATTTATAAAGACATCATGAAAGCTCGTACTTGTTTCAAGACTTTTGCTACTCTAATACCGCATGTCCTTCTCGAAGCGACGAAGTGTTAAAGTTAAAGAACTTCAAGAAAGATGCATCATTAAAGCTTTTAAGTTATCATATCAAGAAAACTATGAGCATGTCGGTCCAAAGTTACAAGATCACAAGATGGCTAGATTACTAGACGTGTAAGAGATTATGTTGTTGATGATCTCAAGATAGTTAAGATCACATAATTTCAAAGTCTATAGCCTAAAGTTAAAGATTACTAAAACATATCACAAGTTAAAGATTGAAGTTAAAGACTATGAGCTCAAGACTAAAGTCAAAGCATAGTATGCTAGGTTTAAGTTTTTTGTAAATTAGAGTGACCTCCCTTAGGGGGAGATTGTTAGGAATACGAAAAGTATAAGTCACTTCCAATATAGCTAGTGGTAGCTCGTAGAGTAATCATATGTAAAGTTAGTAAGCTAACCGAGCCAAAGGCTCATGGAAATCTCATGACTAAGCCCTTGGCCGGCCATAGCTAGGAGTATTTATACCCTCTCCACACATGGAGAGGGTGTTGGTTGTTCATTTTCTCATTTGGTAATCTAATAGTTCTTTCTTTGTTTCTCTCTCTAAGTGTTTATCCAACCACCTCTTTCTTTCTTTAAAAACCCTAAACGAATCCATCCTCTATATGTGTTAAGATATTCTACAGGTTTGTTCTCGGGTATTCCTATTGATAGCTCGTTGACACTTTCTCATATTTTCTTTGTGGATGATGCTATCTTCGTTGGCAAATGGGACTCCTTGAATATACGCACCATTATTAATGTCTTGAAGTGTTTACACTTGGCTTCGGGTCTGAAAATAAACTTTCATAAAAGTAAACATATAGGAATTGTCACTCGTCCAGAAGAAGTCAATTCAGCTGCCACAAAAATAGGTTGTTCGATTTTTACCATTCATTTTGTCCATCTTGGAGTTAAGGTTGGAGGTGTGATATCTAGAATAAAATCTTGGGATGACGTGGTTGCTAAAGTATCCTCTCGCTTATCCAAATGGAAGCTTAAACCCCTTTCAATAGGTGGTCGACTTACTTTAATTAAATCGGTTCTAACATCCATTCCTTTATACCATATGTATATCTTTAAAGTTCCTTCGGGAGTGTTAAAACTCTTGGAATCGATTAGAAGAAACTTTTCTAATGGAGTGGACAAGTCGAAAAGAAAAATGGCTTGGGTTAGTTGGAATAAGGTCTTAGCTTCCAAGAAATATGGTGGTCTCGGAGTTTCTAGTTTCTATGCTCTTAATCGAGCTCTTCTCTTTAAATGAGTTTGGCGAATTTTTTATCATGGTTCTTGTCTATGGACGAGATTCATAAAAGCTATTTATGGTGAAGATGGTGCTCTTAATTCATCAAGTTCTTTGTCTAAACGCTCTTCTTGGTTAGACATTATTCGTCCAATGCGTTGGTGGGAGCTCGAGGACATTGATTTAGCCTCTTATGATGATTGGCTTCTATGGCTTAATTCCTCTCGGCTTTCTAAGCGGCTAAAAGAGTTCTTGGAAGGTGTTTGTTATGTGAAGTGGTGGTTTATTTGGCGCTTCAGGAATCAGTTGCTTTTTGGTGCTACGAATCCGTGTAGGGAGCTTCTTTTTGATGACTTGGTTCAAAAAAAATTAATTGGTGTTCTAATCGTTGTAATTCTTAACTAAATTGTGTTACTTGGATGAAAAATCCTTGTACACTTTACTTGTAATTCTTTTCTAGCTTCTTCCTAGTTTCTAATAAATTCGTCGTTAAAAAAACATTTTAATATTTTTCTATTTATTCAAACATGGAAGTAGTTTTTATTTTATCGCCATTATCACTTGTTAGATGTTACAACCCAATTTAAACATACATTTCGTTATATTTTTAGTCAAAATTGCCATCAAAAATTCCTTATATAAAAAGTTCTAGTATGGTTGTGCAAGTCATCTTTGGGCGGTATTTAAGATTCAAAGGTTTTGAAACAGAAACATAAAATTGGTTAATTGCTATGTTTATATTTAGCCCGCCGGTATATAAAATTCATGGAACAATTCACTTGAAATAAAACCTCAAATAGTTGATAAGTTGGCCCATAACCCACGGAATCTAGCCCAATCAGCACCAAATAACCCCAATAGCTGTAACTTTTTGTACGAAACAGTACACAATTGTTACAGTACTATGGGTATGTTTGGAACATATTTTAAGAGCATTTTTGAGCAATTAGCGTTTAGCATTATTATTATAAAGCTCGTTTGGAAGAAAGCATTTAGCATTTATAAAATTATAAAAACGCTAATTGCTCAATGCTCTTTGAATGAGCATTTAGCATTTAGCGTTATGTCATTTTACACATTAAAATTACACTTACGACTATTCTACCAAACATTTTTATAAATTAAAGTGCTACTGCTAACTGCTAATGCTAACTGCTTACTGCTAACTGCTACCGCTAGTTTCAACAAACACACCCTATAACATACAAATGATTCAAAACGAGCGGAAATGTGCCCGTGCGTTGTGGTGGGGCTAATTTGTAGCAAACGTATGTATTTTATTTAACTGATCATTTTTTTGTAACAATTGTTTCTGACTTTTTGGCCGACTAATCCACGAAATTTGAATGAGCATTTGTCGTTGGGGCGGGTATACTATTTTTTTACTTATTTGGTTAACAGAATATGCGGTATTCGTATTTATATATTATGACATTTATCGGGAATCATATACGAAATGTATTTACTTATTAAAGTTTATAAATGTTAACGGGCTTGAAAGAAAAACGCAACGCAAAAGTTAACCGACAGCCCAAACGCCAAAACGGCGTGACTTGGATTTTTGGGTGAGCGAACGACTTTATAGTATAAATATTATATATATATAGAATATATATATATATATTATATATATATATATATATATATATATATATATATATATATGAATGTAAAATCTATTTTTAAATACAGTCGTACATGGAAAAAAATATAGGTTATTTATATAATTTAAACTTTCATAGAATTGTACGTCTTTGACCATTGTCATTTATTTTAAAGTTATTAGGTAATTTAGGGGTGTGGTTTGAAAGTTTTTTTTTAAATATATATATTAAACTTTAACATTTTTTATAAAATCGTATGTATGTTAGAAGCATTGCAATATTTGGCTTGTTTTGTTCGCAATTCGAAGATCTTTTCGCGTGTATTTTTTTCTGAATAAATCGGTAGATATGTGTTACATATTTGATAAATAAAGTTTATTATATTAAAAAGTCGTAAATAGCTAAAAGTTGATTGTTGATTTTGTAATTTTGTCTTTTTTTAGCCTGAACACCATTAGCCCATAGCCCAAAAATCATTAGCCCATGGAAATGCAAAAAATGGGCCGGTGGCAAAACGCCACCGTTTTAACCGTCAATTGAATGAACAAGCAAAAGAACTTGCGCGTTGCGGCGGGGCTAATTTTTTCCTGAATAATTTTTCTTTTACGTTTCGGGGGTTTTTTTTGGCGATGCGTTATGGCGGGGCTAATTTTTAATATTTTCTTTTTTGTATGATTCGGGGAAAAAAAAATACTTGAAATAAATATAGATCTAACCAAAACCGGCAAGTAAAGTAAGGGCAACAGATTTTTCGGCGAGTCCACCGGCAGTAGTATTTATTCCGGCGAGTCCTTAAAAACAAATCAAAACAATATTACAAGTTCACAAATAAACTTATAAAAGAATTTACACACCAAAATACGAAAGCAAATTAACATAAATAAATACACAAACTTTTTCGGCGAGTCCCGCGGAATAAAACCAACATATTCCGGCGAGATTTGCAACACCTACAAAATCTATAGAAAAACATTGAAAACATAAACCTTCGAAATATATAACAAAAAACCCTCAAAAATTTGCCAAATCATATAGATCTATTAAAATATAAAACAATAGCTCAAAAAATGTTAGCTACGGTGGGCAGGCGGCGGCAGCCGATGGTGGTGGGGCGGCAGCCGGCGATGGTTAGAGAGAAACTGATTTTTAGTTTAGAGAGAGAGAGAGGAGTGCAGTGTTATGTGTGTTTTTAGAGAGATAGTGAATTGTGTGAATGAGATATGTGTGTCTTTTATGCTTTTATAAAAAATTTCAACTTTGTTGCTTAAAATAGAGATTTCATTGTGACAGCCATTTAATATTCAACCTTCTCTAGACCTTCGACGTGATGGAGCCATTTTCTATAAGATATAAAATTTATATACATTAGACCATATAATAAGGATCATGATCTTATCATACTTCTTAATAACCATATATATACATGCAACGCATCAACAATAATCCATGTAATCATACTTGCAAGTTCACCTATGTTGTGGCGCATATATAATTATGTTGGTCACCATAATTATAGATGCCTCCTTTCACAGTTGTACTCCCTCCTATGAAGACACTTCATAAAATAAACATACCATCTAGCACCTTAAAAAAAACTAAAGCCAACAAATAACGCAATGAATAATCCTAATAATCACTTTTATTATTAATACTCAGAATCCAAAAATCGAAAATAACATTGCTAACATGGCTCCAAACGTCGAAAGAAAGAAAAACAAGCTAAAACATATCAATTACTTAGAACAATACGGGCAGTTACGAGACTCGCGGTCATGATCAGCTTTAGTTGTCTTCTTCCACACAGGTTTACTATTTGCGGTGAACTCAAGGTCCGAGTCCACTTCATTCTTTTCAACTTCTTCCTCATCTTCTATCAACCATACATTCATGTTACCCTCTGGCTGAGGTAGTCGATGTGGTGCAAACTCATTCATAGGATTTCCTTATTGAAGTTATGGGTGATCCACAAATCCATACAAATCATGTTTTCTAGGTTGTCCCACTGGCTCTTCTTCAGACGTTTAATAACCTTGAAATTTTACAAGAACTCTGTTGACAGTACCATCCTTGGCAATTATCTTTGTTTCAATTTCCTTAACCGTTTGTCCATCAACTTCCTTCAAGGTCATCTTCTCTTCGACTCTACACGGCCACATGGCAATAAGAATTCAGATCTTGCGGTTACACCGCTTGCAATTCTTAATCCTTTTACGCTCAGTTGCAAAAGCAACTGAATCACGGTACTTTCTACGGATAGGGGGAGACATGGCTACCTTAATAAAACATAGTAGATACCATATTAAATAGGGTAGACGAAAATACGAATAAATCAAACTTTCCGATAGTAAGAAAAGATAATAGATACGTAGTAAAATACTTAAACTTTAAAATGCATCTACATGAAGGACTTCTAGGTTATAGTCTAGGCCAAACCACCTACTTCTTTATAACCAAAGACTCTGATGCCAATCTGTCACACCCCGCCAAGGCGGAAACACAAGGCGTAACATCATGGATATCATCACAACACAATGGTGTCAACAATAGAGAACCACAATATGCACAACTAGAAATAAAAGACACAATGTGTCATGACAATACCGAAAACAAAAGAACGACATCTTGTATTAACAAGCAAAAGAACCCGCGCGTTGCGGCGGGGCTAATTTTTTACCGAATAATTTTTTTACGTTTCGGAGGGTTTTTTTTGGGCGATGCGTTATGCGGGGCTAATTTTTAATATTTTCTTTTTTTGTATGATTGGGGGGAAAAAATTGCGTTGGGACGGGCTAATTTTTTCCCGGATATTTTCGTTTTTTGGGACGGTTTTGTAAATTTTTTTACAGGAATTTTTGTGTAAGAAAATCGTAAATAGTTAAAAGGTGAGGGTCCGTTTTGTATTTTTTTTACTTTGGGCCGGATTTTAGGCTATTTTATGTTTTTTTTGGCTAATTTTTTCCCGGATATTTCCTTTTTTTGTATGATTCAGGAATTTTTTTTTGCGTTGGGACGGGTTAATTTTTTCCCGAATATTTTCTTTTTTGGGACGGTTCGATATCTAATTATTTTGGCCGATGAATGTAAAAAAGTTGTGAACAATAAAAACTTGACGTGTTTTTTTTGTTAATTTTTTTACGGGATTTTTTGTGTAAGAAAATCGTAAATAGTTAAAAGTTGAGGGACCGTTTTGTATTTTTTTTTACTTTGGGCCAGATTTCAGGCTAATTTTGGGCTAGTTTTTTTTTTTTTTTTTACTTTGGGCCAGATTTTGGGCCACATTTTATGCGAATTTTAGGCTAGTTTGTCGACAAATGTGTATATTAGTAATAATTTTTTTTATATGGCTTATGTGTTGGGCCTCATGTTTAAAGTGTTTTTTTTTTGCTATATGGGTTTTTTTTAATATAATGGGTTGTACGTTTGTGACCATATCGATTATTTTAAAGTTATTAGGTATCGAAGATGTTTCCGCGGGTATTTTTTTTATCTGAATAAATCGAAACTTTTGTAATATTTTTTTCCCTCCTACTTTGTGCATACAAATTTAAAAAAAAAAAAAAAAAATAATTTAAAAAAAAAAAAAAAAACTAAAATCGGGCTGGCCCAAAATGGGAGCCCGTTACTGTAGCAAAGTGGTCCACTGTCAAAACGACAGTGGATTTGTCACTCAATGTGTATATTAGTAATGAAAGGGGGTCTCATCAATACAAAGACAATGTCTCACAAACCTAATAAAACATTCAAGAATTCATGCAAACAAAGTACGAAACAAAATCAAATGGGATCTTCCAATGCAGCCTAATAGTCTCTCTAGCCACTTTTATTAACTTCAGAACCTTCATAACGTTCACCTGAAAATGTTAAACGTCAACACAATGGTTGGTGAGAGTCATAGGTTTTACGACACCAATACAGGTTTAGAATAAATTACCGTGATTATAGAAACAAAACAAAGCATGGCAGGACAACATGCTAACATGCATTCAACAATAATCACATTAGGACGAAACGTGTCCCCCGATCCAAACCACAAAACAATGAGGTAGGCGTACCTCGCTGCTCCACTAATAGTCATGGAGGGAATAATATTCCAAATTCCAGACTCTTGGTACCGAATCCACACAATATCACAAGGAGTTGATCACCTCCAAGGATCTTACCCACAAAGTAGGCGAAACCAATAACTGGTAGGAACGTTACCCACGATCCAAATCAAATAACACTTAGCACATAATATAGAATAGCTACAACAAAAGTCCATGCGTCAATCAAACCATATAATCACACCAATTAAAACATTTCAAAACATATTTTGCATCATTTCCATCCCAAGAAAACATAGTAAAAATGGGACTATGAAACTCACCTGATGCTTTGCAGCTTCCACAAACACTAGCACAAATCTAATCAATCAAAACAAACACGCGTTACATGCTACTAAGCCAAAAGCTTAAGCACATGTAACAATTATATGATGGATGTCTAAGGTGTTTAATTACCCTCATGGGTCACCCCGACCTCATGCCCGTCTTTAACCAATTCATTTACACATTATTTCAAAGTCTTACAATTTACCCGAAAACGCAGAATTTTGACCTCACTTTACCATTTTCTAAACCATACCTACTGAGATTTATAAATTTTACCAAAAATCACAGGTTAAGTACCATGAGTCTACTAACTCCATGATTTTTCCACTAATTTATTTCCCTTCTTAAGTGTCCCAAATAAAATCAAACTTTTAACTACTCAGTTTTGGATCTGATCGAACACTAAAAAGTTTGGACCTAAAAACCATACTTAGACTCCAAATCAGAAGCTATCCTTTGGGGGATTTTTAGAAGACACATAAAATTAAACTCCTATATATTGGATAATTCTAATTCAAATTTTATGTGGGGGTTTTACACCTCATAATCTGACCTAAATCTGACCCGTATTTACTGCTTTGACAACTTTTCTTGCAACCAACGTTTGAATGACTTCCCGACCTTAAAAACCTTCGAGGCTGGATGTTCTGGAAACTAGACTCTCTGAGCTACATCATAGACACTGGAAACTTGACAAAAACTATTACCATCATTGAGATATCAGCCGAACAACACAACCCTATATTCTGCCCTAATCTAAATCAAATTCTAACGCGAATTAAGCCTAACCAATTACACCCATAAGCTTCTAATTAAACCCTAATCGTTATAACATGATTATTATATCATTAATTATAGATTTAATGAAACCCTAATTATCCACCATATTAATTATTACATGATTCAAGATTAATAATTAACAAAGATTAAGTAAAACTTACCTTAGAACTTGTTTTCTTCGCAAAAGCAAAACCCTTATTTTTTCTCCTCTTTTTCTTCTTTTGTTCGTCCGATCTCACAAGGGGGAAGAGGTTAGGGATTTTATTTTGTATTTATAGGCCCCTAAACTAACTCTAGATAATTCCTAATTAACATTTGATTCCTATTAAAATTCCTTTTTTCCTTTCTTTTCCTAAAACCGTCGAACTCCCTTTCTTTTATTTTTTTTTATTTTTTTATTTATTAATTACTTAATTATTTGTATTACCTTAATTTTTTACAAAGACCTAAGCTTATTTGCGCATACATTTTTGCTTAAACATAATTTATTAAACTTTTAAAAATAATTAACTTTTTATTTTTATTAATCCTAACTTTCCAAAAATAGAAATTTCATTTCTTTCATATCCTAACTACTAAAACCTATTCTTATCCTAAATTACTAACACATAAATACGTATACGTATATTACTTACACGATAAATCATTAGGACACTTAAATCACAAAAAAAATTATTTCCTTATCACCAAAAGTGAACGAAATGAACTCCACAAAATCCAACACAAATCCAATCCTAATGAGACGATCACGCTCAATGGATTGATTATCCAATCTCACATATCTCACACAAACGCATATAAACACGTATAAACACATATAACACATAACCCATATATTGCAACAGATACTTAAGTCGACACTAATAGTTTGACTAACATGCTCAAATCATGGGTGTCACACCCTAATCATACTAACAGATGCCCTTATCATAACAATAATCGATAACTGATTATGATTACACGTTACTCTAAACATATAAATGGGTGCCCTAAACATACACAATAATGCTCTAATGTTCATACAAATAGATGTACTAAGCAAAACAAACAAATGCCTTATCTTAATATGATGCTCTTATCATACCAGGAGATGTCGTAACAAATATTTTGGATGCAACATACACAATGATGCCCTAATGTTCATACAAATAGATACACTAAACAACAAAAACTGATGCCCTAACTTAACATGATGCTCTTATCATACTAAAAGATGTCGTAACACATATTTTGGATGCACTAATTATACAAACAAACGTTGTAACAATTCGTATGATGCCATAATCATACTAACAGACACACTTATCATAACAATAATTGATAACTGATTATGATTACACGTTACCCTAAACAAACAAATAGATGCCCTAAGTGTACACAATGATGCCCTAATGTTCATACAAATGAATGCACTAAACAAAACAAACGGATTTCCTAACTTACCATGATGCTCTTATCATACTTAGAGATGCCGTAAAATATATTTTAGATGCACAAATTATACAAACAAACATTGTAAAAATTCGTTTGATGCCCTAATCACACTAACAGGTGCCCTTATCATAATAATAATTGATAACTGATTCTGATTACACGTTACCCCTAAACAAACAAATAGATGCCCTAAACGTACACAATGATGCCCTAATGTTTATACAAATGGATGCACTAAACAAAACAAACAGATACCCTAACTTAACATGATGCTCTTATCATACTAAGAGATGCCGTAACACATATTTTATATGCAACATACACAATGATGCCCTAATGTTCATACAAATGGATGCACTAAACAAAACAAACAGATGCCATAACTTAACATGATAACGTACACAATGCACGCCCTATGTTTATTACAAATGGTTGCACCTAAACAAAAACAAACTGATACCTAACTTAACATGATGCTCTTATATATAAGAGATGCCGGTGTCGTAAACATTATTTTATATGCAAACATAACAATGATGCCCTAATGTTATTACAAGTGGATGCACTCATACTAAAAACAAAACAAACACCAGATGCCATAATACTTAAACATGATGTATTATCATACTAAGGAGATGTCGTATATACCATATTTTAGATGCACTAAATTATACTTACAAACTTCTTTTTTGTAAAAAGTCGTGTGATGCTCTCACACAAATTCATCAACATTAACAGAAGCATTACCATGTGAACGCACTAAAAGACGCACTTATTCATTTTAACAATAATGGATAACTGATTATGATTACACGTTTACCCTAAACAAACAATTAGAGGCCCTCAAACGTCACAATGATTGCCCCCTATTGTTCATACAAATGGATGCACTAACAAAACAAACAGATGCCTAACTTAACATGATGCTCTGATCATACTTTGAAGGATGCCGTAAAAATATTTTGATGTACTAATTATACAACAATCGTGTAAATATGTTTCGTTTGTTTGAATGCATTATTATCACTTAAAGTTGCCCTTTTCATATACAAATAATTCGATAATTGATTTTGATTACACGTTACCCCTAAACATACAAATACATGCCGTAAACGTACACAATGATGCCCTAATGTTCATAAAAATAAATGCACTAAATAAAACAAACAGATGCCCTACCATAACATGATGCTCTGTTTTTCAAATTTTCGAACTATTTTTCAAATTTTCGAACTTTTTTTTCAAATTTTCAAATTTCTGAACTTTTTTTCAAAAACTCGAATTTTTTTTTCAAATTTTCGATTTTTTTTAAATTTTCGAACTATATTTTAAAATTTTCGAACTTTTTTTTAAATTTTCGAATTTTTTTCAAGTTTTTGAACCTTTTTTTTTTTCAAAATTTTCGATACCATCCATTTTTCAAAATTTTCAAAACTCTTTTTTTTTTCAAAATAATCGAACTTTTTTTATCAAAAATTTTGAAAATCTTTTTTTCAAATTTTCAAACTTTTTTCAAATTATTTTCGATAACTTTTCTTTTTAAAATTTTCGAATTGTTTTCAAAATAAATCTTGAACTTTCTTTTTTAAATTTTTCGAAACTTTTTTTCAAAATTTTCGACCTATTTTCAAAATTGTCAAACTTTTTTTTTTTCAAAATTTTCATAAAAAATATCGGTTTTTTTTTTTTATTTTTAATTTTTTTGAAACTTTTTTTCAAATTTTCAAAAAATAGATCGATTTTTTTCTCGGAAGGAGAAAAAGAAATTTCGTATTTTTTTTTAAATTTCGATTTAATTATCGATTTTTAAAAAAATGTTTCGAACCTTTTTTTTCCATTTTTTCGAACTTGTTTTTAAAATTTTCATTTTTTTTCTTCATATTTTCGAACTTGTTTTCCAAATTCCGAACTTTATTTAAATTTTTTAATTTATTTTCAAAACTTCGAATTTTTTAAAAAGTTTCGAATTTTTTTTATATTTTCAAACTTTTTTTCCAAGTTTTCGAATTTGTTTTCAAAATTTCGAACCTTTTTCCGAACTTTCAAAAATATCGATTTTTTTTTGAAAAAAAAAATTCAAAGAAAGAAAAAAATTCGAATTTTTTTTTTAAAAATCGATTTTTTTCAAATTGAATTTTTTTTAATATTTAAAAAATATCTATATCTATATATATAGGTATCGAGTGTTGTGAGGGCTTTGATTTGCGCGTTAAGGGCAGAGTAGTTTCTGTTTTAGCAGCCTAGGACGGAATTGGTGCCCCGTGTTAGTCTATGACTAAAAACAGAGGGCTTTGGAATCCCATTTCGTATTCCGTACGCTAGGAAGGAATGTTCGATCTCTGAACTGTTAATTATCTCTTGAACGAGAAGAGTGCGATGCGGACCAGTTTCACGGGTTGACCTGGTGATCGAACCGGTAACCATGTGACTCGACCGGGTTGACCTGGTGGTCGAACCGGTTGAACCAGTAACCCACCTTTCTTTTCCTACCGAATTTATTAAAGACCTTTCATTTTTAAAGTTTTTCAACATTTGTGAAATATTGGGTTGACCCGGTGATCGAACCGGTAACTCGGTGACTCGACCGGGTCGATTAGAGAACGAATTGACTTGGTGGTCGAACCGGTAACCCACCTTCCTTTTCCTACCGAAATTATTAAAGACCTTCAATTTTTAAAGTTTATCAACATTTCCTAAAATAAAAGTTGAAAAGTCAAGTGTTGAAAATCAAGAATAGGTGAAATTTTCTTTATATATGTGTAGTATAGACTAGGCGAGTACCCGCGCATAGCGGCGGAAACTCCTAGCGGCAGATACTAAACGATATGCTATGTTATGATAAGTGTTTCATGTAACGTTCAAGAGCTACATCTTTTAATACCAACAATATACTTAGATTTTCAAAATGTATTAGAGAGATAGTTGGTAATTCTAGTTACTGAAGGTACATGAATTGATAACATCTTTAATTGAGAAACCGATATATTTGGAAATCAAAGATATTTTATAGTTTTGAACCAATCACATCCATATTTATCAACTGAAATTTTGTTTTTAAATTTTTGTACAATCAAACCCAAGTTGACTGCCATTCAAAATAATCATGAAACATACTTGCCGAAATTTTGAAGCTTTCTACATTTTCTATATGTTAAGTGTTCTTCCATTCATGTTTACCACCATAACCTATAATTCGAAAGCCACAAACCCTCAATGTCATATCATAATTTAAACACATAAATTTCACGGTTTTACCCATAACGTTTCTTAAAATTAATCATAATCACAACCCCAAAACATCATCTAAACTACAATCTAAAAAAACACGAATAATGACTTGAATCGTAATAACATACTTGTTAAGTTTTGGAAGCTTTCTACATTTTCTCCCTACAACTCGAAAGTCAGAAAATCCTCAAATATCATATAAACCACAATATAGAAAACCAGAACAACATCATGATGAGAAACTCGAATGACTCGATCTTACCTGATATACTTTCCCAGTAACTTCTCATCTGCCATAATTCAATAGGCATAATCCTTATAACTTACTCGGAATTGTTTTCCATTGGTGAAGATGAAGTCTTTTGATATTTGTGTTACATGATACAAAACTACCTTTTCGGGGGGACGGGGACGATCAAAGAACAATAAGATAAGCATGGTGTTCTAGTGAGAGAAAGTAGAGAGAGATGGTGAAAGACAAATGTGCGTTTTATTAGAAAGAGAAAGAAAAAACAAGAAATGAACTTCCACTAACCCCCTATGGAGAGACATATGGGGTATTTATAGCCTAACACAAAGCTATCTATACCTCATTTACAATAATAGTCCCTACGTTTAGCAGTTGGTCTATAGTTAGTCCAATTCACGTGTAAGATGCCAACTTCACTAAAATAGCGAGGCTAACAATTTGATGTAATAAACCACCAAAACACCTTAATCAGCAAAACACAAAATCAAATCAACTTGAAAAAATATTATAACACACATAAAAAGAATTAAACATTTTCATACCTACAACAGCAAATGAATGAGGGTCCATATGTTCAAAAATAAAAGAATCATTCATTTTAGGTGTTCTTTGTGGATTGGTATGTGAATCCTGCAAAAAAAGGAAGAATACAATTAGTTCCACCTAAATTATGCGAATGCAATTATGATATAAATCAAGGTTTCATGGGTTGTTTATATAGGCATTAGGGTTGTTTAAATTTGAACTTTAAATTTAAAAGACTTTAAAAATTTGCCGCCAATAGACTCTGTGTAGTAATGGACAGCTCACGGTGCGTGTATTACAACCAATACCTTCTTTTTCCAACCGAAATTATTTAAGACCTTCTATTTTTCTAACCGAAATTATTCAACACTCGCCAATATAGTATATCTTCTATGTTTACAACCGAAATTATTAAGAACTTCCTAAATAGTTTTAACTTTTCAACATTCAAGATTGGGTGGTAAACCCTTTATAATGTAGTATAGATAAATGCTTTCCTTGAATAAAATTGAAACTTCAATGTTTTTTTGTAAATACATTCCAACAGAAAAAATTGATTAAATGCTTGCCTTGAATAGACTGGTTAGACATTTTAACCGAAACTTAAATTGAGAAGTTACTTAATATCGGTTAAATGTTTTCCTTGAATACAATTCAAATTTAACTATTGATTGAGTTGAAACTACAATGAATTATTGTAGTTTCAACTTAATCAATAGTTGCCATGTTTACTCTTTAATTCTTTTTGTAATTTAATTTCTAACATTTCTTAAAATACTTTTTTCAACAATGTTAAAATTTCAAGAAATAGGGCTAAATGCTTTCTATGTAGTATAGATATAGATATGATTCATTTTGTGATATTATATATATATATAAATTAGGGGGGCCGGTTTTAGGGTGAATAAAAAGGGAAGGAAATGACTAATTTAAATGTGTATAAGTGTTTAAAGTGTTAGTAAAAAGGTGGTGAAGGTATTGGGTATGTTGTACATACATGCATGAAATATAATGCAAAATTTGTTGATTTACATAAAAGTTGTAAAATTGAATGCATATGATTATTCAATCATGCTCATGAAAGTAATAATGCACTTGCTTAACATAGACTAAACTTAGTCTAGTGACGAAATGCGTTCATAGATGTTTCCCGTTGTATGCGGGATAA
>BQNB010124907.1:0-19860 GCA_026074375.1 Tanacetum coccineum
CAAAACCGGGGTTGACCGGTTCGGTTTCCGGTTTCGACCCGGAACCCGGTTTGTGAACCGGTTTTTTTGCCCATCTCTAGTTACGGTAACGACTTACGAACCTTTGTTACGAAACATATCGAGACCTTGAACGATCTAACCGATCTTTAAATCCAGATGGTGAAACAAGACCATGACCGTAGGAGTAGGAAAGTTAGTGGCGGTGGCTAAGTTTTTGAGATCTGAAGAAGACAGTGCGTGTGAAGTTTTTAGGGAAAAGGTGGAGATAATTTTAGTAACCGGTGTTCAGTTATTATTAAGGATGATGCAAAATTACTTAAACACCCTTTTATCTTTTATGAAAAATAATATGAAGTTTTAGTTTATTACACTTATGCCACCTTTCTTTATAGCCATTGATTGAAAATTAAATGGCTCACATTGGTTCTCACAGTTCTCGCTATTTATTTGGTTCTGAAAAGAACCTCACACTATTTAAATAATAATATATTAATCTTAGTGGGAAAGTAAGGTTATTATATATTATTATTATTGGAAAATAATAAGGTAGATATATTATTATTATTATTCAATAAAGGAATAAATAATTTGAAGGGTTTTTTGCACAAAGGACATTGTTGAGGTTTCAATTTTTGTGAGGGTATATCGCAAGGTTTATTCGATCAACAAAGGGATAAAAGAATGACGAGAGCCAAGTTTGACATCGAAAAATTCAATGGAACTGGTGATTTCGGGTTATGGAGAATCAAGATGCGTGTTTTATTAATCCAACATAGATGTGAAGCAACTCTGGAGGTTTTACCCGCGGATATGGAAGCTCAAATGAAAGCTGAGCTAAACAAGAAAGCTCACAATGCCATGATTTTGTGTTTAGGTAACAAGGTTCTAAGAGAGGTTACCGGAGAGACGACTGCAACGGGGGTTTGGTCAAAGCTCGAGACTTTGTACATGACAAAGTCATTGGCTAACAAGTTGTATCTGAAGAAGAAGTTGTATACATTTTACATGCCGACTGGACGAAAGATTTTCGAGCATATAGATGAGTTCAACAAAATCGTTCTTGATTTAGCAAATATTGAGGTAAATTTTGAGGATGAAGATCTTGCTTTATTATTACTCACATCTTTACCAGCATCATACAAACACTTTGTAGATAGCTTTGACTTTGGAGGACGTGATGGCCACACTAAATTCAAAGAAAATCAAAGAAAGGTCTAAGACGAGGGGGATGATGGTGAAGGGTTATATGTAAGGGGAAGAACTGATCGTAGGGATTCACGTTAGTCAAGGGGAAAGTCAGTCAAAAGTCTGAAGGTGAAGATCAGTGTATATATGTCAATCCGAGGATCACTTGGGTTAGAAAAGAAATGTCAAGAATAATCGCAAGAAGTCACATGTTCACAAGAGATGAGAAACAAGCTTAGGTGGTTGCCTTATGACGATTGTGAGGTGATGGTGGTGATGAGCGACAGGCTCTGCTAGCATTGATCATGGATTTCAGGTGTTCCATACCCATGACACCCGATTTTAGATATACTTTTTGACTTTCTGAAATGCGATGGAGGCAGTGTACAGTTGGGTGACAACAGGGAGTGTAAGATCAAAAGTATTGATAAGGTGAGGGTACAATGAAGATGGGTCAAGTTTTGAGTTAATATGTCAGGTATATTCCTGTATTGAAGAAATTTAAAATCGCTAGGAACTCTAAAAAAAGAGGGATATACCGTAAAATTGCAGTCGGGCAAAGTCAAGGCGATTAATGGTTCCAGGGTTATTTTATCCGGAATACGAAGGGATAATTGCGTATACTCCTTGGATGGCCATGCAATGGGGGTGCGTTTATTGCTCGTGTAAAGAAAAAGACAGTCTTTGCGTACGGGTTTGGCACAAAGAGAGGACATATGGCGAGGCGGATACAGGTGCTGGAATAATCTGTATAAAAAGGGCTGTTTGGCAAGAAAAGTCTAGGTAAGCTCGATTTTTATGAGAATTGTGTTATGGTAAAGTCACATCGAGTAAGTTTTGGTGTAGGAAGGCACTATACTCAGGCGTGATAGGGACTATTTTCATTCCAGAATATGGGTCTGTCTCAGGGGAATCATGGGAGGTATGAGGTATTTCTTATCTATAGTGGATGATTATTTAGGAAGAATGGGTTTTTATCCTCAGGTTCAAACACGAAGCATTGGAAAAGTCAAAGACGTGGAAAGCATTAGTAGAGAATCGATGGGAGGATGGTTAAGAAGCTGTGGATGGATAATGGTCTTGAGTTCTATAACCAAGAGTTTGAGTTGTTATGCATTGAGAGTGGGATTGCTAGACATTTAACAGTTGCTGGGACGCCGCAACAGAATGGGGTAGCAGAACGTATGAACAAAACTCTCATGGATAAGGTACGCTATTTATTAATTCAGTCTAGATTGCCCAAGACCTTCTGGGCAGAAGCAACATGTACGGCCGCATATCTTATCAATACGTCACCATCGAGAGCGATTGAGAAAAAGACACCTATGGAGATGTGGTCGGGACATCCAAGTGATTATGAGATGTTGAGGATTTTTTGCTGTGTCGCATATCTACACGATAAACAGGGTAAGCTTGAGCCGTGAGCGATAAAATGCGTTCTTTTAGGGTATCTCGAGGGTGTGAAGGGGTACAGACTATATAGGCTTGATGGTGAATTACATAAAATAGTCATTAGAAGGAACGTGGTCTTCAATGAAAGTGTCATGTACAAAGACACGTTGAAGGATTTGGTGAGGTATAAGCTATGTTGGGAATTAAGGTTGAGGTTGGAACTATAAGTTAAAATAATCATAGCCTGAGGAAGATCAGATAGATCGGAAGATTGGTGATTGATGAAGACTGAGGGGATATGAAAATGGATCCGACACGATCTCACAGATTATCAGTTGGCTCGGGATAGAGAGCGAAGGACAAGAACGAAACCTTTAAGGTTTCAAGATGAAAGTAATATGGCTGCTTACGCATTTACTGCAGCAGAGGAAGAAGATACTCATGAACCATTGACATACCAAGAGGCAGTTGCTTGTGAAGATAGTTCTAAGTGGAAAGCTGCTATGGAAGAAGAGATGGATTCTTTGAGGAAGAACAAGACTTGGGAATTAGTAGATCATCTAGCTGGTCAAAAGCTGGTGAGCTGCATATGGCAGTTCAAGATAAAGGAAGGGATTGAAGGTGTTCAAAAGCCTAGGTACAAGGCAAGGTTGGTGGCTCGTGGATTCACACAGAGGGCAGGTATTGATTACAATGAAGTATTTTCTCCGGTAGTTCGACACATATCTATTCAGGTTATACTTGCATTGACTGCATGTAAAGATTATGAGCTGGAGCATCTTGATGTAAAGACGGCATTTTTAAATGGAAATCTTGAAGAAGTGATCTATATGAAGCAGCCACCGGGATATGAACAAGGTAACAAGGTATGTTTTCTAAGAAATCCTTTATGTTTGAATCATTCACTAGCAATGGTATAGGAGGTTTGACTGGGGTTTATGCTGCGCACACGGTTCAAGTTGTAGCTGTTACGGACAACTGGTTATTACATGAGTTATGCACAGGTGAGTATAAATCTTATCTATATTATATGTAGCGATATGCTGGATGCTTGTAGTTGGTCTACCAAGTCTTTTTTAAAAAGGAGTTCGACATGAAGGAGCTCGGGGAAGCAAAAGAAGATTCTGGGTATGGAGATCGTCAGGGATTAGAGTCGCAAGATTTTGAGGGTGTCACAATCCGGGTACATTTCTAAGATTTTGAATAATTTTATAATAGACCATGGGAAATCGGTTAAGATGCCATTGAGTGGGCACTTCAAAGTGTGTTTAAAACAAAAAAAAAAAAAACAGGATTGTTCGGTTAAGGGACTTGTGATGTTGAACGGATGATTAGGTGCTTATGCAAATGTGGTTGGGAGTTTAATGTACTTGATGGTGTGCACGTGGCCAGGCATAGAGTATGCGGTAAGTGTAGTTAGCAGATATTTGGCGAATCCAGGTAAAAATCATTAGGAAGCAGTGAAGTAGATTTTGAAATATTTGCGGGGTACTGCAAATGTGGGTTTGGTGTATGGGACGAATCATGGCAACCATGTGGAAGTAAGAGGTTTTGTTGATTCAGACTACGCTAATGAATCAGATAAGTTGGTCTATACGGTTACACATTTTTAGTACAGGGATGTGTTGTAAGCTGGAAGGCAACGCTACAACACGTGGTGGCTCTTTCAACTACAGAGGCAATACATGTGTATTGATTCTTTTAATATATTTTTTTAGTTGTGGTCGTAGCTATCAAGGTCTGTCTCCGGCTATTGTGCATTGAATTCTTGTGTTGTTTTAAACTCTGTTATTACCTGTATGGAGATGAAGTATACGTTGAGTGTCCAGACTCTGCCAGTCGAAATAAGAGATTGCATGGTTGAGTGTATGAGGCCATCTTGATTTCAATGTAAGTATGGTATACAGGGAGTTAATCCAGATAGTATATTTGGGTAATCAATATTCAAAGGTCTTTAGTTATGTAGCTGTAAGATCCAAGATACCTGTAGACGTCGATGAGATAGAATGGATTATTGTCTTCAGGATATGCTGCATATCGTTGTGTTTATTACTGTTATAAATTAGATATCACATGTCTTAGTGGCGCTGCTATTGAGCAATTAAACCATAGTATTGACATAGCTCTGGTTATTGCCTCACGTCATTGGGGTCTGTATTTCTAGTACATTGTGTTGTCATAGGCTTTTACTGTGTTTGCTTGTATTTGTTTGAACTTATGCTAGTATCATTGTCAGTATAAGTTCTTTATGCTGTTCAGCAAAATAAACTACAATGAGTATGTTGAATTTAGATGAAAAAAGGGTACTAGTATATTGTAAGATGACGAACAGTGAGGAGTTGAATCTGTATTTGCAAAACCCTAGACCCTTGCCTATTTTAAACTTGAGAACTAGCTTGTAACTCGATATTTTATATGTTAATTGCCGTCTGCAAATTTGGATTAACTTGATAGGAATCAAGGAATGAATAATCTGATTTAATATTTTTGGTTATGGTTATGAATCATGACTTATAAGAGATTTTTTCAGTTGGGCGTAGAGCTTAACACTGTGGCAGTTAATTGTGATAATCAGGGCGCGATTCACTTATCGCGGAATCATGTTTTTCATAAAAGAACTAAGCACATCAATGTGCGTTATCACTTTATCAAAGAGGTCTTGGAAGCAAAGACGGTTAAAGTTATGAAGGTAGGTACTGAACACAATGCTACGGATGCTTTGACGAAGGTGGTACCTAGACTCAAGTTACAACATTGCTTGGAGTTGCTGAATGTTGGTGTAGGCTAATATAAAGCCTAAGGTGGAAATTGTTGAGTTTAGTCTTTATTTTAGCATAAGTCCAAGGTAGTCAAGTAACTTGTTTCCCAAGTCCAGCCCATGTGTTTTAGGGTTTGTTCTCCCCCCTCATCTCTATAAAAGGAGGTGAGGAGTGAGGGATCTTGTCACATCATTCTTTCAATACTAATCATTCGATTAGGGTTTATTATCTTGTGCTATTTTTCTTTCTTTTCTGTCCATCCATATAATCTGCTAGGGTGTGTTCTTTATTCGACATCGAGGTTATCCGTTCTAGTATCGAGGTTGTAGGATATCAAAACCTACACTGACAAATAATATAACCACTTAATCCGTAATATGACCAACTTATTGGGGTCACTGTCCTAGCCTGATAATCTAGAGTCATCGAGGGCTAGTGAATAACGAGGCTCCTTGGCTCTTGCGGGCAGGGAGGCAGGCGATATTACATAAAAATAGTTAATTATTTTACCTGGATCAAAACGGGACTGAAAAGGCTTAAAATTCATTTATAGATGGATAATGGTCCAAAAACATATCCAACTTGACATCTCTTCCTTCTTTATTCACAGAACTATTTCCTTTGTCTATTTAATATATGAACATTTTATTTTTCCTATTGTGTGTATAATGACTGGTAAAGTTCGATACACTTTTTAGTGATTATCCATTTGAAAGTATCAAACTTTACCCGTGATGATACACACATTAGGAAAAATAAGGGCTAATGGCATGATAATGTATCATAGTTGTCACGATTTCCTTCTATATGTATCGAACAAAAAAATTGCTTTTCTATGTACTAAACTCGTTTTTATTGCATTTTTTGTGTGTAGTAAATGACCATTTTGCCCCTCCCGGGTTAATAATATGAAGGGCAAAATGGTCATAAAATACACAAAAAAAATGCAATAAAATCGAGTTTAGTGCACAGAAAAACAAATTTTTTTGTTCGATACATATAGAAGGAAATCGTGACAACTATGATACATTTAGCTGCCATTAGCCCGAAAAATAAAAGCTCGTTGTTGAGATAAGAAAATCAAATAGTTTGATACACACTCAAGTATTAAGTGTCAAGGGTTTCAAACATGAGTAGAAAGTTATAGAATGATCGTCAAGGTATGTATCATGCATTAGAAGCATGATCGTCATTGTACTGATTTTTAGCCTTGCTTATTTAGAATACTATTTTATTGCCTTTCAAAGAAAAGGTTAAAACTACACTTGGGCGAGTTTTACAACCCATATGCTTTTAAGCTACTTTATCAATTTTCCAGTTTAACCTATAAGTAAGAAAGCATAACCTGGAAAGACTCATTAATAAATAAATAAATAAATAAACAGGTTGATATTGTCATCTGTGAATCAAATGTAACAGCCTTATAAACATGAAAAGCCTAAGAAAACAGTTCGTGTTACGCTGAGTAAGAGTTACATTGATTCTAATTTGTCACCTACAATCAATGTTTACATGTTTATGCAGGACATACAGAACACCAGAGGAAAACACGATGAAGGCACAATTATTTGTATCTATACTACATTATAAAACATTTGGGACTTCCTATAAAAAGAAGTCTTACGATTTTAAGACAAAAAAACATTACTATAAAAAGAAAATTAGAAAATTAATGTAAAATTAGAAATTTAATTTAAACCATATAGTAACCGTCTTCCAATAATGATATATTTTAATTGAATGGTTTATAATAAAAGCTCACTAAAATTATAACCACCAATTTAATGCTAAAATTTAAAAAATAAAAGTGTTAACCATTTACGATTTTAATAATTTAGACGTTTTACTTTTGAAAAACATATCTTTACTACTTTATAAAGTATTTGGAACATAAAAAAAGATTTAAAATAAAAAACATTTGCTCGGCACAAAAATAATTACCTTAATGTAGATGTATCGCTTAATGCATCATGTAAAAAGCTTATCGAATCATACTTGGTTACAAATTAGTAGAATTCGCTCGATTTAAACTTCAAATTCTAAACTACTAACATGCTCATTCTTTACAAAAGTAGAGGCATCATTTGTTCAAACAAAAAGAGTGAGATTAAGCATAAGATGTTCATATATTTGTCTCAATATAAATGGCAACCAAGAACACAGTCAATATACGACATCATGGTTTTTCAACAAACTTTTGATTTCATTAAGCAATAGTCGATCATTTATTTTTTGGCATCTTCGGCTTCGTTTTTGGTACACCTGGAGACTACCTATTAGGTCGTCTTGTCGCCTGTTTAGATCGAGGTTCGACAGGTCCCTTTTCATCAACACTGAGAGGTCTTGATGTACCAACATCTAACTACATATGTTGATGTACGAACATCTCCCACATCTCCTAACAAAGACAAGTTGGTAAGCTTCGCTACCAGCCGATGGGCTCCCAGAATCTGGGCTGCCAGAATCTCGAGTACAATGTGGGCACGCTGAAATCTGGAAAACAAGAAAAATGATAATTAAATGGATTTACTCAAAATAAATAAATAAAAGTATGTACGATTACTTAATTACTATTAGGGTATGACTCAAATTACCTTAATAAATATTTGGAGAAGCCTTGGAAGACAAGGAGTATATTTTCTAATTTAGTATATGTTTAAATTAGGAAAAAATATCAAGAAGTATATTTTCTAATTTAATATGTATTTAAATTAGGAAAAGATTGTGTTTAGCCTATATAAATAGAGGATGATTATGTAGGGTTTTCATAATCCAAAAGAGAGGTGAGAAAAACTTGTGAGAGAGTTTGTGGAGTATATTTTTTTATTTTTATTTTTTTTTTTATAGTTGAACGTCCAATCTTGAATCACAAATCTATATTAAAGGTTTTTCTAGTGGATTAAGGTTGAAGCGAACCGACAAATCGTAGTGTGGTCGGTTTTGTTTTTCATTGTTTATTAATTGGGTTTTTTTTTGGTTATTCCGTTGTGTGATCCTTTGTCGTAGGGTGTATACCCAACAAGTGGTATCAGAGCCAGGTTTCGAGAAGCGGAATCATACAACTTGGAGGAGGCCATTACGAGAAGAACAAATACTTTGTGTTTGGTTCGTCATATTCTGCACAGCGGTGGTAGAATTGACATTGTGGATTCGTTAACCGTTGGATCTTCGTCAATTTTGGAGTGGAGGTTCTAGACACATAGATCTACAATCTCACCGAAGGGATAATTCCGTGACATTCCACCAGAGAGTTTATAAAGCATCAAAGAGTTTCTGCCCACGTGTTTGATTAGTTTTTTTAGGACAAGTTTTTGTGGTTTTTTTTAATTGTCCTAGTCATTGTGTGATTTGGATTTGCTATTTTTAAAAGGATGCAAGTGAATGTCACAAGTTTCTCGATCCCGATATTTGATGGGAAGATGGATTTCACGGTGTGGAAGATGACGATTGAGGATGTGTTGGTACAACAAGGTATTGATGAAGCTTTGGAGGAGAAACAACCAGTAGAGATGAAAGATGATGTTTGGAAGACGATGCAGAAGAATGCTTCGAGTACAATTAGGTTGGCATTGGCTCCTGAAATCAAATACAGTGTTTTAAAGGAGAAGACACCGAAGGATATTTGGGACAAGCTCACAAATATTTATGCATCAAAGTCGTTGACGCATAGATTATTTTTGAAGATGGAATTGTATTCGTTGAAACTTGAAGAGGGAAATAATCCGCATGATCACATTAATTCTTTTAATCAGTTGGTTTGTAATTAGCTAATGTAGATGATGCATCAAAGATGAAGAAACAACCTTGTTTAATGTTGCACAATAATGAAAGTCGTATAAGACGTTGTGCAACTAATGTAGACCTTGGAGGACCACTTTGACATTTGAGGATGTGCTAAAGGCGTTGCGTGATAAGGAGAGAATGACGGGGAATGATAGTTCCTCAAGTAGCGATAAATTGTTACTCACAGATGACTCTGGAAGAGGTAGAAATTTCCAACGCGGTAGTTCGAAAGGGCGTTCGAAGTCTCGAATGGGAGGGAATCGAGACATGAGTGTTGTCGAATGCTACTATTGCGGGGATAAGGGTCATATGCAAGTAAGGTGTCCTCAATTTCGTGAAGACTTGAAGAGTTTACGAGATTCGAAGGGAAAAAAGAAAGTCGACGGTGGTGAGATGAATGTAGTTGACAATTTTGGAAGATAGAGTAACTTATGACGAAACTTCAATGTATGGAAAATTTTGAGAAGAGGAAAACCAAAGGGGTGTTGGATTAATGCAGCGTCATCACATATAGCAATGATCAAGCTATGTTTGAGACTAGAACGGCAGGGACAATTGTGAAATTCATAGTGATAGTAAGTCAAATATGAAATTGAAGGTGTCGAGATGTACGTTTCAAGCTTCCAGATGGAATGTAAAACCACTTTTGAATGTAAGTATGATTCCGGAGCGCTAGGAATAATTCTTATCACTTGTGTGTTACGTCCCGTGGGTACCGTTATGTTGGAAGAAAAGACACTTGCAAGGTTTACAAGAGAGATCAACTAGTTATTCGAGGACGGAAAATACCGAATAATCTATGTTACTTAGAAGGGGAAGCTTTGCAAGGGAAGACTTTTTGGTGAAGGGCAATAAAGGGAAGAAGAAGATCGAGAAAAAAGTGCATTTCTCGGATAAAGATGAAGTATTAGGGATTTTGAGTCAAGGGAGGATTTATTAGTGTATGACTCAAATTACCTTAATAAATGTTTGGAGAAGCCTTGGAAGACAAGGAGTATATTTTCTAATTTAGTATATGTTTAAATTAAGAAAAAAATATCAAGGAGTATATTTTCTAATTTAATATGTATTTAAATTAGGAAAAGATTGTGTTTAGCCTATATAAATAGAGGATGATTATGTAGGGTTTTCATAATCCAAAAGAGAGGTGAGAAAAACTTGTGAGAGAGTTTTGTGAGTATTTTTTTGAGAGTTGAAGCGTCTCAATCTTGTAATCACAAATCTATATTAAGTTTTTCTAGTGGATTAGGCTTGAGGGGCCGAACCGGCAAATCGTTGTGACTCGTTTTGTTTTTCCATTTTTTTATTAATTGTTTGGTTATTCGTTGTGTGATCTTTGTGTAATGATCCCAACAAATACATCCATTCACTACCAGTTCACTTATACTCCTAATTCATACTAACCTTCGTCTACATACTTCTGGACTTCGAGGTAACGTGGTCAACGAAAATGTAATTGGACCGAAATCTTAGAGATACATTCAAACACAATACCCTAACACAATATTAAGAAAAAACAATGTAAAATGACGAGAACAATTGTTCATCAGCATTAAAACTAACTTGAATAGGGAGATCGAATGGAACTAGCATACCCAATGTTTTAAAACCCGATTTTATAAATCGAGAAGCCCGATTAAGTTTTTTGTGTGTCACGTGGTAATTGGTTCAACATCGGGGAAACCGTTTTCTAGAAATATAAAAAGCCATTATATAGCTCTATAAAAAATTTTTTTTTTTTTTTATGGGGAAAAGACAACTAATTAATTATGCATATTTAAGGGTCTTGAAATCCAGACAAAGATTTTGATTTATGCATAACATGTTCTCCAAGACAGATCCAATAAGTTGATTTAAGACAAAGAACATGTATATTGTCTAGGTCTAGAGATGATGACAAATGATTAAGTTATTTGGCATAATAAAGAAATAATTAATCATCAAAGAACTGTTTGTCAAAAATCTGAGAAAAAATTTCTCAACAGGTGGTGGCCCGGCGGCCCCCTTAATTTTAAAAGGACTACCCAAACTTTAAGGGGACCACCCACCTGACTGACAAAATTTTTTTCTTTTTCTTTTCTCTCTGTGTTTAGGTTTCTATTTTACACAAAAACACAAGATTGAGAAAAGTATATAAGCAAACTTTTATAAATTTCTCCTATCTAAATGCATATCTCATTATACATAGACACATTAGTCTCAAATCTATTAATTTTCTAAAAGTCTTTCTCACAACTAGAGCACATAAAAATTAATTTCATATATTGGTTTGAGATATGCTAAAAAAATATTTTTCACATACAAATGTTCTTCTACTTGTTTGTCAAAAGTATATAATCTAATATATAATTTGCAATCTGGTTGCGCAAAAATTAAATCAAGGTGCAATTGGATTATTTTCTTAGGTTTTTACATGTCTTAGTGGTCGAAAATCGCTACATTCTCCACATTTGTCGCACTTAGGCACATACTAGTGTTTGCACAAAAATTTGGTTCGTTTTTAACTTAACCCTCTTATCAAGAAAAATTCTTTGTGCATTATATCTAGTTACTATTTCATATGTTCTTCACTCTTTTGGTCTTCAATTCATATATGAGTATATGCCAAAATTATGTGAAATAGTTTTATCCTACATCTTGTCATACATATGTAGAATGTTGAATGCCTAATTGCTATGTGCTAAAAATCTTAATTGTCATAAAAGGATAGATTTGCTGCAAATTAACCACCAAAACAGAAATCCTCACAAAATTTTGTGAAAAAATGATTTTTGGGAAATCTAAGAAATAGCAGTGGGCGGCCCCCTTTATTCATAACGGGCGGCCCCCTTATCTTTAAGGGGACCGACCCCTAATTAAGGGGACCGCCCTAGCATGACACGGGTAAAACAGTATTTTTCATCCCTCTTGACTAAATACCCTCTAGACTTAGCTACTGTTTTCCTAAATTCACACACTTCTTGGATTTGATACTTTAAAATGTTCATTCTTCCCAATTTAAACCTTTCCTCCCCTATAAATACATTCTCATCCATCATCATCACAATCATCCTCACCAATGACATCTCCTAACAAACCCTCTTCCAAACCATCAAGGGTAGCCAAAATGAGTGTGAAACCCATTTGGAGGAAGAAACTAAACCCTTGTAACACATCTAATGGGCTCAATGTAAACTTACCTACACCAATGCCAAAACCACTCACTCCTCATCATGAACCATCTCAAGAAAACAATCACCCCAATAAAGCATTACCAAATTCTTACATCAAGGATACTACCACATCACCACAAGGTGTCTCACATCCTCCATTTCCCATTTGACCCATCAATTCACATGTTACTCACACTCAAGCTCCACCTCAAAGTGACAACCAAACTCCTTACATTAAGGACACTCCCACATCACAACAAGTTGTCTCACATCCTGCACTTCCTATCTCACCCATCAACTCACATGTTACTCACACTCAAGCTCCACCTTAAAGTGACAACCAAACTCAACACGCACCACCTCTATCTCCAAGTAGAGAAAGCCTAGTTAATGACATTAATCAACTACAAGACCTATCAAACCTCTTAGCCATGCATCTCTCTCAACAACAAAACAACATTCCCTCATCATCTTACTCTCCAAACCTACCACACACCCTCAACATTAACCAAGTTGAAACCCATGTTGGGTATTGCCCTTATTGCATCTTTACCCAAAAATAATTCTTTGCTTTAAGTGAGGATATCAATTGGATTGAATTCCTCCTCACTCGACCACATCAACCTCCTATAGTTTAAATAGATTACCCTTCCACAACCGCCTCCGCTCCAAACTCTCCATCAACAACCAACTAATTTTGTAATATGCCTACAAATAATCGTCAAACTCTTTTGTGTCGCAAGCAAGTCAAAAATCCTTCTATGGCTATTTAGGTTTTTTTTATAATGTATCAATATGCTTCTAAAGCATATTTGTTTTTCCTTATGTATGCATGAGTGTGGTTCACACACTATTTTACTTCAATGGATTATTATTGTTGGTTGCATTGCTAGTATGCCATATTTTTCCTTCTTGCTACATGTTAGAAATATTTGTATTGTTCTAACTTGTTTTTGTAGCCAAAAAACCATAGCTCGATTCCTTGGTGCCCTCGAACGATGGGGAGCACACATCAAGGGGGAGCATTTATTTCGTCGATTTTACTAGCAACTCTCGACGATGCCTTTTTGATTCTACAAAAAGGGGGAGAAATGACATAAAACTCACTAAATACTTGTTTAAAAATAATTTTACATTTAATGAGTTTAAATTTTGTAATCATCAAAAAGAGGGAGATTGTTGATAGAAATAATGCCTAAAAACATTATTAATATTTTTCACATCTTTACGTTTTGATAATCACAAAATATAAAAACGTTCAATGTAAAATTAAACGTAAACAAGTAATTAGTAGTAAATGTTCATTTCGAATATTATATCACTCAAATGCTTAATGCATTTTATGATCAAATAAAATCTTTATTCAACCTCACACTTTTATAAAATGTTGTAAACATTTTTATAAACTTTACAAAATATTTTCTACAATTAGAAGAAATGTTTTATTCAAAATAAACATTTTAAAATTCAAATTTTCGGACCTAAAACAGCTAGAAAGTTCCAGAAAATTCCCCATACATAAAAGGACAAACTGGGGAGCGCCCAGTCTAGGGCGGCCCCCTTAAATACACGGGCGGCCCCTTTATCTTTAAGGGGACCGTCCATAGGTAGACGCTCCTCTAGAATGTCCTATAAATACTGGACTATTCTCCACTATTTTCTCATCATTTGCACTTATTCTTTCTGATAAAAAATAGCCCACACATCTCAATAAAATCCTTTGATTATTTAATCATAAAGCTTTGTTTCCAAGTGATCCAAGCTCAATTCTTCAAGTGCAAGAGAAGAATTCTTCCATCATCAAGTGAAGAAGTATTACACCTCAAGTGTGTATTGCAATCTTAAGAGAAGAATACTTCCTACCATCAAGTGAAGAAGTATTACACCTTTGTGTGTTGTTGCAATCTTATTGCATCCATATCATAACTTGTAAATCATTTGTAAATCTTGTAAAGTTGTGTAGTTGCTAGATCTAGGTGATTGTTGTAAGTATAGTTGGATCTTGGTGATCTTTCCTAGCAGTGTTAGTTAGGTGTGATTATACTAAGGCATGAAGAAGTTGTGTAGTTGTGAAGTTGTGTTGTGAAGTTGTGAAAGTAGTTATGAAGTTGTGTTGTGAAGTCATGAAAGTAGTGAAGAAGTTGTGAAGTTGTGATAGATTGGTTCTAGATAAGATTAGAACTCGACATCTAGCTTAGTGTCAGAAATCAAGATAAGTGAAAGTTGTGTAAGGTTTTCTCCGCCATAAGGGAGCTTGTTGACATAGTGAAGAAAACTCTTGCGTTAGGTGCTCGGGGAGTGGAGTAGGGCGAAGAGGTGCTTCGTTACCGAACCACTATAAATCCTCGCGTTGTGGTTTGATTGTTCTTACTCTTATCTCTTGTCTTGCACTATTTTCTCTTACTATCTTATTAATTGTTTAGATAAGTATATTGTTTATATTATGCAAGTGTTAAATTCACATCAAGTCGAATTTAGAATTTTTACAAACACTTTAAAACCTTAAATAAAAAGCGGTAAACTATTCAACCCCCCTTTTAGTTTTCCACACACATATTATTTTATCCGTAACAATTATTAAAAAAATAATAAAATAAAATAGTAATAAATTTATAAAATAATTAAGAAAAACATAAGCTCAAAAGTCTAATGATATAAACTTGAACAAACAGCTCCAAAGTGGTCCATGCATGAATTGAACTCTAAAAAGTAAAAACATCTTTGACACTCCAACGACTTACCATTGTGCTCATTACTAAGGGTGCGTTTGGTTTGCTATGTGGAATCACTATAGGTATGACTTTGATATATAAAATGTATGAGATTCGGTATGACTTATTCATTAATTGTGATTGGTTTGTTTTTTGATGTATAGGTATCAAAGATTAATGGGTTCATTTAAATAATAACAAATAAATTTTTAAAATAGAAATTATATATTGGTGGGGCTAATTTTAAATTAAATTAGTAGTTTGTGAGTATGAAAGAGAAAATATTATGATAAATAATTATTGTATAAAGAAAAAAATTGATAGAATGTATGATAAATTTCATAGACACTTACATGGCCTCCTATCATATTTGATAGATGCTATGGGTTTGAATCAATCATTGCCTCATAAGAAACATAATGTATCACTTTGACTCTCATACCATCATTCTCATATGCATCAACCAAACGCACCTTAAGTTGTTAGGAAGTTTCCTAAATGATACTAGCTAGTAATTAACTATTTTCACCATGTATTTTCACAAAACACATTTATCTTTCACTTCTTTAACCAAAATCCCAATTTACATCGAGATTTATACAAGGAGTAATAATAAAACTTTGTCTTTCCCGAGATAACCAAATCATCTTTCACGCATAATAGCATTAGCTGTAGTTAATCAACCAATTTCCAGCAACCTAATGTTTTCATATGAGTGATGCATTAGTTTCTATTTACAACCTGACTTTTTTGAATCCATATGGGCTCTATCATCGCCATTAAACATTTTCTTTCACTCAGACAACGACTACACCCAATCTTGCCGACAGTCACACCCCGCTCGAGCGTAAAAGAACCAGACAAATTTGCCCAAATTTATAACTACGAGAAAAAAAAAAGGATCCAAATGAAACATCATAAACTTTAGGGCCAAAATATAATCCCAATTTCTTCCCCTATTTGCATTATATATTCTCTTGCAAGCCATGCACAAATATAGCAAAAGCTGGACGAAATAAAAGACACACTTACCCGGCGTGAATTCTTATAATCATTCACCATATCAACAATTCGATAAATTTCTTTCTTCAATCCTTTCTATTAAAACAAAGAAATGGATTATGAAGAAGAAGATAGAATCAGTGATTTACAAGATTGATTACTTGGTGATATCATTTCTGTTTACCCACCACAAAAAAAGCTTTTAGAACAGGTATACTCTCAAGACGATGGGAAAATATGTGGACCGAAGTTCATAATCTTATTTTTATAAATCGTGAAAAGCGACACCCTGAATATTTTTCGTACATCGAAAAAGTTTTAAAAAAACGTGGCCAATTGGACCTTAACAAATTCCAACTGGATATCCCATATGATTTTCTTATAAGAATTGTTGAAGCAGCGAATAACTGGATTCGTTATGCTTTTAGCTGTAACGTTAAAGACCTTGATTTAGAGTTAGAGAGTCCCTATAAGCCGTACATATCTGTGTTTGTATTGGATCAGTTCCTTTTCATCAACTCGTCTATTACTCGTATGAATTTGAAAGGCTGTGTAAACCAGCTGGTGCCATTAGTTGGACGAACCTTAAGAGTTTGTGTATTGAACACGGGTATTTAAATGAGAATTTGATTAAGAATATATTATCCGGGAGTCCTGTTTTAGAAACTTTGAAATTGAAACACTGTTCAGGTTTTGTTTGGATTGATATAACTTCAAAGAGTGTTAAGAATTTGGTTATTTCTGGATATATAGATCATTGTGATGTTGTAGATGTTGTCAAAATAAATGCGCCTCATATTTTGTCACTAACAATCGAAGAAGTGTCGGTGTTACGTAAGGTTGTGTTGCTAAATGTGTCTTCTCTAGTAGAAGCTAAACTAGATTATCCTTATGCGAAGGAAGAAATGCTTAAAGATCTTATATTGGGGCTTCAGCATGTCAAAAACCTTAAAATTGGATATAACTGTCAAGAGGTAACTTTCCCTTCAATTTTTTTTTTTTTTACTTTTTTGTAATTTGTGTGCTTTTAGGACTTATGATCATTAGCTTTAGGAGAACTTAACTTATTATAAATAGCATATTGGTTTGGATGTGCATTTTGAAAGTGATGATTGCGACCAACGACTTGGATAACTTAAATCGGATAATCAATTTTTTGAAGGGAATGGTCTTATTTTTCTGTAATAAGTATTGCACCATTCCCACTGCTTCGCTCGTTTGGAAGATAAAGGTTTCACTAACTGAAAGTGAAGATTAGTAGGAAGTAGGAACTAAAGGTGGGTGAGGTTAGTTTTTATCGGTGGAAAATTGTTACTGCATTCCAAATGCATACAAATTAGTTGCTCTCAAGTGACTAAGATTTAGGGGATTCTACACAATGCTTGTGTTAACTGTAAAAAGTGGCGATTCTGTTGAGAAACGTGTTCACAAGTTTTTCAACTATCGGTGCTAAAGCTGTGCAGTGCTGCGTCTCATCTTTCTTTTCAAGTTTTTGCTTATCAAGTATGCTCTTGCTTGGCAATTGTGTTGATAGATCAATTGTGCTTATGCTTAGCCTTCTATGGTGCTGATCTTATCGTATGTAATATGCTTCTGTGAATAAAGGTGTCAAAAAAACCAACCTGAAATAGGGTTAGTCCTATACGGGTTGACCTGATTAACCTTAATGCTAGATACGTCAGGTGTCGGGTTAAATACATTTGGATAAGTCGGGTTCGGGCAACCCGATAAAACCAAAAAGGGTGTCAAAAAAACTGACCCGGTTCGAACTGATTGGATGACATAGACTCGAACCCGTCCAACTCAAAATATTAATTGGGTCAGGTTTTGGTGTGTTTTTTTTGCCTCGACTCGAATAACCCCGAACCCGACCAACCTGACCCTATTAACACCCCTACATGCGAATCCTGCTACGCTCAGTTGTGGTCTTGCACTTGAACATACTAATATAGGTTGGTTTAAGGCACAAAAGAAACCCACCATGTCCTTATTTTATAACGTATGGATATAGGTTAGAGTGAAATGCTCGGTTTTAGAGGGTTTGTCTTCTGATGAGAGATTACTTATTTACTATGCCTAATGGATGTTGATAATCAGCCCCTTCCCCACCCCCGAACCATGCCCTCAAACACCAATCAAAACGGCAAGATGGGTTTCAAGGCTTTGTAATATTAATTGGAAGGAAACTGAATACATGTACAATATGAAACCTACTGCTATTTATAATAAAACAAACACAGAAACATGCAATTCTATTCCTACTAAACAGGAGCCAAAAGTAAAAGACTATTACTTGGTCTTCCATAATACTCGGTATACCCATGCAACTAGTTCAACCCATGATCTTTTACCAGTTCAAACCACTTTATTTAATCCAAATACTAAGATACTAAAATACTGAAAATATAAAACACTTAATCAAGATTAAACCTAACATTCATCCCCTTAATCTTGACGATCTTTCACGGTCTCGGCTCTTACGGTCATAATCACGACCACAGTCTCGGTTACAAACTACTTGCTCGGTCTCTTCGTACTGTGCTTCTCTTCTTGCTTACACAACCATGCACATACAAAAGTAACAATCCTTGCTACTTGCTTTATTGTGATCACCGCACGTGATCAACTTTGTTCGGTCTTTCTGTGAATCTTCGGTCATTTGATTCAACAGTTCGGTCTTCAGCTTTTAAAGCTTCGGTCTGAGCGTTAACCCGCTGAAATCGAGATCAATTTGATACATCATGAGAAATCATGAAGACAACTTTGCAATCGATGGTCGTGGAACGCAAGTGCACATAGCATATGGAGCAGGGATTACTCTACAGTTTGTGCAAAATGTGATAATTCATAGCCTCAACAGGTAGCAAGTGGTGGGATGATTATGTTGGACAGATTAATGTCTCAGACGCCAAAGGAATAAAAGCCTGCAAAGTTTCTGGTTTGGGCCGCAGGCCAACAAACCCAATAGGGAGGCCCGAAACCTTACTAGGTTAGAAAGATAGGACGTTTATTTAGAATAGATGTGTCGGTTACTTTTATTAAAGGGACATGTCTGTTATGAGAATCAACACACCCTTTGAAAGTGTCGATTCAATATGTATATATAGATTAGGATTTCTGCTGTAAAAAACTCATCCCTTCCAGATTATTTATATCAGATTCATTAAAGGGATCAAACCCATCTTCCTTGTTTCTTTATTCTTGTTTGATGTTTGTTGTCATGATGCTTGTTTGATCATATCGATCCTGGAAACACATCAGAGACCTGTGCAACAGTGGTATCAAGAGCCCACGGGATCAAACAACACAAAAATTCATGCCTCAACCATCATCATTCAAACCTGCGTTTAGTCTTATAAAGACACGTTATCATGATGCCACGAATTGAAGAAAGTAGAAATTGGTTTCTACATGTTACAACTATTGGGTCAAACCCAAGCTTTTCCTGTAATCCCAAACGAATGGGTCAAACGGGTCAAACGGGACAAAGCCCGACCCAACTGTCGGATGACAGTTAATTAACTGTCAATGACAGTTATTTTCTGAACCGACACAATGGTTCACTTGTACCCTTTCATTTTATATAAATAGTTAGGATCCTGTAAGAACAAAAAAGATGATGACAGAATTTGTTTGTATAAAAATTGTATTGCAATTGATATAATAAAGATTTTGCGTTTTAATTCCTTGAATCGATCCAACAGTTAGTACAAAATACACTATAAATTTGTGAGTGCATGCCCTCTAAAATACTCGAAAATTATGAGTGCATACCCATAGATTCCAAAGAGAAAAAGAAGAAGAAGCAGAAACAAATATGACTGGTAATCAGCAGCGGCAGTATGTTGAAGACGAAAGAGACAGTCAAAATGGTGA
>BQNB010124908.1:0-19860 GCA_026074375.1 Tanacetum coccineum
AAGAAATAGCAGCATTCTTCATATGGTTGCTTTTCATCCATGTGCACATTGTATATTATTACTTACTCTCTTTGAACCATTTGAACTGAATTGTTTCTAAATCATAATCTGAGCCTCAAATATGATTTAAGCTAAACTGCATAATATGTTTGTGTTATTCACAACTAACATACTGCTTACAATCAATTGGCACATGACAACGACACCCAAAACGACATCAACGACAACAACAACCACAGCTAACCTAAAACGACGCCCAACCATCGTCCCGCAGCGAAGCGCGGGCAAATCCCCTCGTTTCATAACAAAACACACATCATCACTAAATTATGATAAAAAGATACAAACTTTGACTTCAAAAGTGAAACATAGTCCTTTCGCCTTGATCACACTTAATAGCTGGAGAAACATTAGGAACAACAACACCACCAGGTACCATAAGATCTTTAGTTACTGTTTCATTAAGCTCAATCAGGTTTGACCCGGTTTACAACCCGTTAACTGGATATCACATGCGAGTTCAAATCCATAACCAATTACTGACATAATCCCTTAACTTTTTTTAAAATCGAAAATTAAAACTGATTGACTTACACAATGAATACAAATATGATGAACACCATCAAAATCATAACATTAAATCATCTTTGGGATGTTGTTTAGGTTTGATTTTATCGGCAGTTTGGGAACTTGGTTTATTGACCGGTGGAGCACCAATATTTAGGGATACCCATGTTTTTATAGAAAATTACATTTTTAGTCTACATTTATGAAAGAATAACATTATAGCCCATGTGTATTTTTAAGTTTTTTTTCATATATGATAATAAAAACGTTTTTTAAATATTTGTTAAGAAAATTTGGGAATAATTAGGTTTAATTTAATTTTTAAAACCTAAAAAAAAACTTATTAAAAAAAACTTACTAAATAAAGTATGATTTGATTTTTTTTTAAATACAAAAGTCTCCATTTGAGGTTTTGCTTTATTATATAAAAGATTCCTCAAGGCTGGTCGGCAAGACTAAAGAATCATAATTGTATACACCAACCGGTTGTCGATACTGGAATACATAGCCGGCATAGGGCTGATTGTTTTACCTACAAATTATTTATTAAGCAGCACAACATTTGTGACAGTTTTACGTTTTAGCTCAAGGGCTAAATGCTGGACTAACAATCCGGAATATAATATACATCCAATATCTTATTTCTAATGTCGGATGTATAGATATTGCGGTCACACATGTTGAAACTTGGGCCCGTTTGTTTAGCTTAAGGGAATAACTTTAGCATTTGAATTTGGCTAGAATATAGAAATATGGGTTGGAGATAAAAGAGCTAGCCCACATAAATAGTTATAGTAAAAAAAATATTTTGAATGAAATAAATGAGACACTTGACTAAAAACACAAAAGAAGAGACATATATAATGCCACGTCTCATATTTTAATATTTTATAGAAAGCAATTGTTAAACCCCACTACCTGAGCTTGGATTTGTAGATGCCGGATATTTTACTTTTAGTGGCCTATCCTGACTCATCCCACTAACCAAACATTTATAATGAGTCCTATCCAATATTTTTGTATTGATGCCCTGATAACAAACACGCTCTTAAGCTAAGATCCATTTAGTTGTGTATTCTTGGTTGCCTTTATTTAATGGACCCCTTCTACATTATTCTTTGCTTTACAAAACCACATTCTAGCTAAGTAGCTAACCCTACCCAGAAAAATAAGGAAATTATGGCAAACGTCTCATTCTGCTTTGATGTACGAGAAACGTAAAACGAAAGTATAAAACTAATCAGATCAAACACAAATTTCATTACATTATCACAATGGTAGAAAGGCGAGAAAACAAATTGTGATTATAAAAAATATGCGGTAATAAAAACAACTATTAGTTGGCAAATGTCAATCAACATATTTGCTATATCAATCAACATTATTGCTTGGCCTAGTCATGATGAGTTGTATTCATAGTTATCTTGGCCTAGTCATGATGAGTTGTATTCATAGTTATCTTAGGCTCAAAGCCCTATCCGTGTAATGTAGATATAGGTCGTTGGTTTTATGATAATGGCAATGAAACATTTTACCATTCAATATGGTAATCAGAGCAAAAACCGACCATCTCCTAATTTCTCTCTAAAAAAAATTGACCATCTCTCTAAGTTCTCTCTATATCTCTCGACTACTGTAATCTCAAATCATCTCCAATTGTATTTTTTTCTATATTTTATTCATCTAAATCTTCAATTCTAGCAGCCATTGTTGACTTTATTTGGTTTCATATCAAATAAAATCAATAGTTTAATCGATTGGTTAAGAAAGAAGGTGTCAATATGTTCACCTGTACCTTAGCCCAATATGTGGCCCACGAGACTAATGTTGCTTAACAGTTTACACCACAAAAGCATTACAGATTGCCGCATCTCGGTCAAGGTATACTCGGTCCTGCTCCGACTATTTATGTGATACGAACCGAATTGATTAAAGAGATAAAAGAACAAATAAACAAGATAAATGGTCTATTTTGATGAGATAAACCAACCCCCCAATGGTTTATATTAGTGAGATAAACCGACTCCCCAATTGATTAGCAAATCAATATTCTTTATCATTCAACATAATAAGAATTACAACCCTAATGCCCTATTTATAATAAAAGACCCCTAGACTTAACTTGTTGACTAAGAAAATATAATAAAGGAAACTAAATATACTAATTAATTAATAATATAATTATGATAAATTATATTAATGCAGGATCTTATCAATACTCCCGCCGCCAAAAACACCTTGTCCTCAAGGTGTTCCTTTAAAATCTTGAGCCACGTGATTCCAGGATCCCATGTTCTTCTTGGAAGAAGACATTGTAAAGACAGACGAAACCCTTCAATAAAAGGCTTAGGATATTTCAGAATCTGGTCTGCTTTCAGCCCCCAACCAGCAACTTGCGACTGATGTCGGCAACCTATCGTCGCCCATTTAATTGAATTTGACAAGCCCGGTTGTTTACAATCTGTTTTGTCTTCTAAAAATTCCACCAGCTTCATACCTCTTATATGTTCATCCGTCACTATCTTTTCTGATTTTTCCCTATTATCAGATATGTTTTGAACTATTGGTCCATTGAAGTACCCTATCTCATTCGATTTCCCTTGTGATCCCAGCACCATAGCAGTCTCACTGGAGTCATGGATACGTTTCTGCCCTAAGTCTTCTGCCACCAGCATGACTGGACTCGCAATATATATTTCCTCATGACAGAATCATCCATAAATCATGCAATTAGGCAATCTTCACATTTGCATCCTGAACCCAATCCAAGGTCAACTTGTTTGACTCATGGAAGTAGTTTCCTCCACAACCTTCTTTTTTCACGAGAACACCAGAGATCTTAGGACCCAAAAACTAGAGTACAAAGTCTCAAATCATGTAGCAGGGTGCTTACTGTGACTGGTTACCTTCATTACCTGTTAGCTGATCCATCACCGTGTGCGGACAAGTTTTCACCATAAGAGTCATTCTTTTATAGCTTTGAGTAGGTTCCTCTAACGTTTGATTATTTGGACTTATTCATTCCTTGTTCAAGCAAGGAATCTGGATTTTTATTGTTTTTCCTTTTTGGCAGTCGCTGTCACAGTACTTTCGCCAATGAACAATAGATCCGGCTGTGAACAGTGTTACCAACGATAAATAGTAAACTTCTTTTTTTAAACCCTAGAATCGAAACGGCTCTGATACCAATTGATACGAACCAAATCGATTAAAGAGATAAAAGAACAAATAAACAAGATAAATGGTCTATTTTGATGAGATAAACCAACCCCCTAATGGTTTATATTAGTGAGATAAACCGACTCCCTAATTGATTAGCAAATCAATATTCTTTATCATTCAACATAATAAAAATTACAACCCTAATGCCCTATTTATAATAAAAGACCTCTAGACTTAACTTGTTGACTAAGAAAATATAATAAAGGAAACTAAATATACTAATTAATTAATAATATAATTATGATAAATTATATTAATGCAGGATCTTATCATTATGCATCCCAGCCTACTACTCTACCAAGTGCGTTTAATACTATGCCGCTACAAGACCCGACTTGGCACATGGATACATGTGCCTCTTCTCATTTAAATTTTAATGCAAGTAATTTAAGTATCATTTTTGATAAACGCTTATTTCCATTTGTTCACGTTGGTGATGGCAAGTCTATTCCCGTCACCAACACAGGCCATAGCATTATTTCTTCCCATCATCACCCACTTCATCTTCATAATGTTCTTGTAACCCCCAATATAATTAAAAATCTCATTTATGTTCGTCAGCTCACTAAGGACAATAATTGTACTATTAAATTTGACGCCTTTGGTTTTTCTATGAAGGATTACTTGACCCGTCATATCCTCCTTCGATGTGACAGCTCGAGTGATCTCTATCCAGTTACCAAGCCGTCAACTTCTCTCATTGCTTTTCTCTCGACAAGTGCTTCCACGTGGCATCAACGCCTCGGACATCCGGGTGATCAAGTGCTACATTCGCTTGTCTCTAGTCGTTTTATTTGATGTAATAAAGAAAAATCTTCACATATTTGTCGCGCTTGCCAACTTGGCAAACATGTGAAACTATCATTTCATAGTTCGGATTCTATTGTCGAACATTGTTTTGATATTATTCATTATGATCTATGGATATCTCCCATTATTAGTTCTAGTGGATTCAAATATTATGTCTTATTTCTTAATCATTTCTCTCACTTTCTATGGATTTATCCTCTTCGTTCCAAATCTGACATGTGTGATAAATTTTTGCATTTTCGCAACTATGTTAAAAATCAATTTAAATGTGAAATTAAAAGCTTCCAATGTGATCATGACGGTGA
Source organism: Tanacetum coccineum (assembly GCA_026074375.1). NCBI lineage: Eukaryota > Viridiplantae > Streptophyta > Magnoliopsida > Asterales > Asteraceae > Tanacetum > Tanacetum coccineum. The sequence continues at coordinate 4,905 of BQNB010124908.1, forward strand.
GTTCGATAACAACCGACTCCACACCCTTTTTGCCAAAAATGGCATCCAATTTAGATTCTCTTGCCCAAAAACCTCCCAACAAAATGGCAAGGCGGAGCGAATGATACGAACAATTAATAATACCATTCGTACTCTTCTCTTTCAAGCACACCTCCCCCTACCTTTTGGGTCGAAGCCCTTCATATGGCTACCTATCTCCTAAACCTTTTACCCTCTACCGCAATCCATAACGATATACCTTTCACACGTATTTTTAACAAACCACCCGATTACTCGCACCTTCGCATCTTTGGGTGTCTATGCTACCCTCATCTCCACTCACCTTATAAACTTGCCTCACGCGCCACACCATGCATCTTTTCAGGCTATCCCGCCTATCATCGTGGTTTTCGTTGCCTTAACCTCGAGACAAACAAAATTATTCTCTCCAGACACGTCACCTTTGAGGAAACACAATTCCCTTACAAATCTATGACACCTAACTCACCACCTTCTTACACCTTCCTCGATGCTCAACCTTCCCTCCTCATCACTTCTCTTGCATCCAAACTTCCTAATCCTTCCACAACCATCCCACACCAAACGAGCAACCCAACTGCTCCACCAATTACCAATCCAACCCAAATTCCTACCCACATCGGCCTAAATTCACCAGGCCTAACTTTCCCCGCCACCCAGCCCACTAGTCACGAACCACACAACACCAACATCCAAAACCAAACCCAAAACAGTCCGCTGCCACCACCAATATTCGATCCACCAAATTCACAAACTAATACCGACCCGGTTAATGAACCACCCCGCACTCATCCTATGATCACACGGTCGCAATCAGGCATTGTCAAACCTATCGATCGCTTGTCTCTGAATACTTTCTTGATATCTCCTATTCCTAAAAATTTGTTTGACGCCTTAAAAGATCCCTAGTGGCGTAATGCTATGTATGATGAGTATAATGCGTTGGTTAAAAATGGCACTTGGTTACTTGTACCAAGGCTCACAAGTGTTAATATGGTTCGCTCTATGTGGTCATTTAAGCATAAGTTTCATGCTGACGGGACTTTGAGCCGTTATATGGCTCGTTTGGTTGCTAACGATAGTAGTCAGCAACTTGGTGTTGATTTTGATGAGACATTTAAACCGGTTGTCAAACCAGCCACTATTCGCACGGTTCTTAGCCTTGTTGTGTCTCGTAAATGGCCGATTCACCAACTTGATGTTAAGAATGCTTTTCTTAACAGTGATTTATTCGAGACTGTCTACATGCATCAACCACACGGTTTTGTTGATGCTAGGTTCTCTAACCATGTTTTTCGTTTGAAGAGATCTTTATATGGACTTAAACAAGCACCTCGTGCTTGGTTTCAACGTTTTGCAGGTTATGCCACACGAGCCAGATTTTATTACAGTCGTTGTGATTCTTCTCTATTTATTTATAGACAAGGATCTCAGATTGCTTATCTTTTTTAAATGTGGATGATATTATCCTCACAGCTTCTTCTACAGCTCTACTTCAGCAGATTATAGACTCTTTACATAAAGAGTTTGACATGACAGATCTCGGGGCACTTAATTATTTTCTTAGCATTTCTGCTGTTCGTCATTCTACAGGTTTATTTTTGTCTCAGAAGAAGTACGCTCTTGATCTTCTTGCACGTGCTCATATGGTTAATTGTAACCCGTCTCGAACACCAGTTGATTCCGAGACCAAACTGGGTCCGGACGGTGTTCCTGTGCAGGATCCTACTTTATATCGCAGTCTTGCAGGGGGGCTACATTATCTTATCTTTACTCGCCCAGATCTATCTTATGCAATTCATCAAGTTTGTCTCTATATGCATGATCTAAGGGAGCCACATTTTGCTGCTCTCAAGCTCATCCTGCGCTATGTTCAGGGCACTCTTGAGCTTGGTCTTCACCTATATGCTTTCGCTACTACTTCTTTAGTTGGGTACACTGATGTTGATTGGGAAGGTTCCCCCTCTACTCGCAGGTCTATTTCTGGCTATTGTGTGTTTCTGGGTGATAACCTTTTGTCGTGGTCTGCTAAACAAAAACACACAATCTCCCGCTCTAGTGCTGAAGCTGAATATCGGGGTGTTGCTAACGTTGTTGCTGAAACTGCATGGCTTCACAATCTTCTTCTTGAGTTACACTCCCCTCTTTTCACTGCTACTCTGGTTTACTGTGATAACGTTAGTTCCGTTTATATGTCTGTTAACCCGGTTCAACACCAACGAACCAAACATATTGATATTGATATACACTTATTCGTGATATGGTTAAGGCGGGTCATGTTCGGATCCTTCATATTCCATCTCGTTTTCAGTATGTTGACATCTTCACCAATGGTATTCCGTCAGCTTTGTTTAAAGACTTTCGCTCCAGCTTGATCGTCCACCCTCCTCCCACTCAAACTGCAAGGGCGTATTAGTTGGAAAATATTAATCAACATATTTGTTATATCAATCAACATTATTGCTTGGCCTAGTCATGGTGAGTTGTATTCATAGTTATCTTGGCCTAGTCATGATGAGTTGTATTCATAGTTATCTTGGGCTCAAAGCCCTATCCGTGTAATGTATATATAGGTCGTTGGTTTTATGATAATGGCAAGGAAACATTTTACCATTCAATAACAACTATTTCGCATATTTTCGTTTTGCTTTATACCTCAAATTAAGATCCAACACATTGGTTGTCATAGTTACTGTTTTGGAAGAAAAATAAATTCAAGGCGATACTAAGGCTACATGGAGTGGTTCATCACAACTCACCGGACACGTCAGCGTCACATCAACTTTCTCTCTCCAACTTTCTCACTCACCTTTCACACTTAATAACAACTCACCTTGCCCACCAAACTCACCTAACACATATTTTTTTTATTTAATTACTTTCATTCATAAATTAAAAACGTAAACGTAAACATAAAAAATTAATAAAAACATAAACTAAATTAAATACTTTTTTTCATAGATTAAAAACATTACATAATAATAAAAACATTACGTTAAAACATTACATTTAACCACTGTCACTTCCACTTCCAGGAACCGTATCATTACGGAAAACCTTAACCATGTTTCTCTTTGTAATGCTAAAGTAATGCATTGATGGTTTAGGAGAACAAACTAAAACATTAGCAAGTATCAAAGCAGCTCCTACAATAATATCCTTTCCATAACCACCTTCACCAATGACTTTGTGATGTATTGTTCCAGGTATTGTACCTGAGAGATCTTTCATAGTCATTGTGAGATCATCAATCACATTCGGAGAACAAGACTTGACTAGTGCAACAACTTAGTCAAGTTTTCCCTTGTTGAGAAACTTCTTGATGTCTCTTAAACACCCACTCACAATGCCACCATTAGCATTCACATAGTCAGTTGCGCTAACCCATGACCCACTCTTAAAATCCTCATCATCAACCACATCCTCAACAACTTTCTTCATATATTCTTGTGTCAACAATACAGAGTCACCCCCACCTTCGTGAATCTCCGATTGTTTACGGAGCTTGGCTAATTGAACAATACCCGCAGGACCGGGTATTATCCTAACTGGCCTTTGGGTTGAGAGGAATGTTTCAACAAGTGTGCTGCTAGAGGGACGTAGTACGGGTGTTAATCATAGATTCGAATCATCTATATCAAGACTGAGTTCTCATTGATCATCTTGGATATTGAGACCAAAATCCATTTGAGATAGAGTTGGATAAGAAGTTATGTGAGAAAATAAATGATGGTAAAGAGGTATTTATAAGAGAAAAGTAGTTGTTGCAATATTAAACTCAATAAACAACTTTTATTCATAATTTAAAAACATTACATAACAACACAATTAAAATAGTACATAGATTATTAATCTGATTCGTATTATGAATCAGATTTCACCCCAAATTCCAACATGAATGACTCATCATAAGCTTGTTCTTCCTTCATTCTTTCCTCCTAAATTCCAAATTCCAATCAGATTGAATTGTTGTTTGAATGCGTGAAAAATAAATAGTGAAATGAGTTGGTATTTATAGTGCAAAAATGAAAAGTAGGCATTGCGATTTAAAAATACAATACGGAATTTAAAAATACAATACGAAATGTGAGAGTTTTGTTCCTAGATTATTAATCTGACTCGTATTCTGAATCATATTTCACCCCAAATTCCAACATGAATTCCTCATCATCAGCTTGTTTTTGCCTAATTTTCTCCTCCCGTTCTTTTTCATCCGTTGCTTCTTCTTCTAATATTTCTCTTAAGGCTTCTTCATCTAGATGTAGTTGATGTAGCTCTTTCTCAGTAAGATATACATCACATATCTCATGGGTCTGTGATGACGAACCACCTTTATGGGTTTGTGAGCGGTAGTTGTATTTTTCCCGTAGCCAAACTAATTTTGCATTCATTTGTTTTTCTATTTTTGCCGCCTTTTCATACATAGAAAGATTCAGCTCGTAATCTTTATCAGATCATTCTTTTAAGAAAGTGTCGATCAAAGCACGACTCTCTTGTGGAATGTCATTACATTTCTCGTATGCTTTTCTAAGATCGTCTTTAGCTGTGCATGCATTGTCAAATTGCAAGGCTAAATCCAGAATCGCTTTCTGACGAACCATATATTCGTCAATTAGTTTTTGAACAAAAGCTTGGATTTCATCGTCGGTATGTGAAACCGAACAAGCTATTTTAAAAAGTTGATGAAAGTGTATATATGCAAATTAGAGAGTTGTGTATAAAAATAAGTGAAGTAAAAAAAGATTTTTTTTATATAAAGCAACGGTAGTAAAATAAGTGGGGCCCAACTCTTACCACTCACATTCGGTGAGTGGCTCACCAAATGAACCTCCACTCGCGCGCGAGTGCTGACAATGGGAATAAGACTCACCAAGGTGAGTGAACCTTGATTTGGTGAGTAGAGCACCACTCCGTGTAGCCTAAGCTCTCTGAAATCCAAAAGTCAAAATTGTTAGTGGTCTCCTTCAAGCATCACTCTTAAAAATAAAAAGAATAATTTGAGTATAGAGTTATAACGAGGTCTAGCTTAAAAAGTTCGGTGACCAGAGATAAAGATGCAAATTTTCCTAAAAAAATAAAAAAAGGGCGTGAAAGAACCAATGCGAATTTAAGGAATCCAAGATGATTAAGGATTGGGAATAATAGTATAATACGGAAAAGCTAAGGTAAGAAAGAAAAAGAACCAATTAAGTTCTATACTATGGCGCATGTCGATACATGACAAAAGCCCGTTTATTTTTCCTGTAGGCTTCCTTCGGCCCAATGATTGAGTCTGCTATTATATGGTCCACTATGGTCTGGTATCTTCCTGTTTATATTATATCTACGTACATTATTCTTGATATTTCATTACCGTTTCATCTACCTACTCATCCTCCGTTTCGATCGTTCTGATACTTACAGTATGTGTTTTTCGTATCAACTTTTGCGTGATTTTATATGTTTAGGGTTTAGATTGTCACCGTTTCTTTTTGTTCTTACTATTATCTTTTTAGGTTATAACTTGTATTTGTGTTATAGCTTACCGATATTCTTTGCATGTGGATTGTGCCATTTGCTTATTGCGTTAGGTGATACCATTAGCCTTTTAGTTACTATTTCCACTTCTGTTTATTGCCACGTACGTTAGTACCTACAAAGTTAGCCATTATACTTTTGTTGTTACTAATGAAAACCAAAAGGAAGTTGGTCCCTAAGTGTGGTGTTGTCGGAAGTGTCGGACAAACGGGTATTCTGGATACTAGGGGTTCTTCTTCAGGTGACAACCAGCGGGGGAGTTCAACTGTTGTGGGAAGTATGGGACAGATGGGAGTATTGGATTGTGGGGGTTCTCATTCATATGGTGGTGTAAAAATGAATCAAACGGGAATGAATCGAATGGTATTGCGGGCACTGGGGGTTCTGTCTCAGGAGGTAGCCAGCAAGAAAAGTCAAATACTGTGGGAAATGTGGGACACATGGGACTATTGGATTGTGGGGTTTCTCATTCAAATGTTGGCCAACAGATGAATTTCGCCGGTGTTGGAACATGTCGTATCTTAGAGAATGTTTGTTCGGCGAGTATTGTCACAAAACAACCCGTGGGTGATTACCCTTCCTTTGGCAGCAGTTTGGTGGATCCTGCGGGTGATTCTGCTATGCGTAATTCTGATCTAATTGGGCGGATGGAGTATTCAGGTAGTTTAAAAAATCATAGTAGTCATTAGATTGTTTAATTGGGTTCATGTAGTTGACATATGGGTTTGTTCTTGCAGGTTCGTCATTATGTCAAGCACGAAAACGTGCCCTGGACTCCAGACTCATTACAAATTCTACTGAGGCGACTAGGGGTCATCTATCCATACATGTTGTCTCTGCAACTTCCAGTTGTGCTACGTCTTCATCAAAAAGGCGACGTGTAGACATTTATCACCATAATGGAAATTCGTCGAGCCTAGGTGCAAGGCCAATGTCCACCAATGACCGTCCCAGTACACCAATCCGTACCAGTATACCTCTCAATGGTTCTACTGGCCACATAGATCGCTCAGGTACTGTCAACTAATGTCACTGTTAGTACAGAATTTTATACTATGTTTCCAACCAGTATTGTTTTGGTAGTTAGTACCTTTTGCTTTGTACACAGGGCCACCGTCAGAGTACCAATATATCAATAGCTGTGACCATTGGTGCCAACATTGTGGTGCCGGCTTTTGGTATGAAGAACGTATCAAAGATAATCCGAGAAATGCACGCCCTAAATTCCATCGTTGTTGTATGGTAGGCCGTGTTGTGATACGAAACTATCAAATATAACCAGAGTATATAAAGTTGTTACTTAGAGATCGTCATTCCTTGGAAAATATAAGGGCGTATAATCAGATGTTCAGTATGACTTCTCTTGGTGCGCGTGTTGATGAGTCAATTAACATTGGCCGAAGACCCTATGTGTTCAAGATTTCGGGTCAGTTGTACCATTAGTTGGTGTAGAAACTCACAAATAACACATATATAGAATCATAGAAGAGAGAGAGATTGGTGGAGAGGTGTTTGGATAATACTTGTTATTTCATAAGGATGAGAGGATTTCTCTTTTACACATACCTTACACACACACTCACACACCCTCTTTATATGTAGAGAGGGTTCTTTATATAGCTCCTTGAACCCAGGTTGGGCCTTACATAGGCTTCTATGGGTCGGGTCTTGGACTATTACAATATTTAGCCTATTTATGTAGCCTATTGGACTAACTATTATACGCTTAATATTGTCTAACTATTGCAAGACTCGTGAGATCGATAATGATCGTCACTTTACTAAAATTGAATTCCTAACAATCTCCCCCTAAGGGGCGATCGTTGAGATCTCATTAATGATCAGCACTTTCTGATCAATCTCCTCTAAGGGGTGATCATAGAGATCTCTCTTTGTGACATTGATCTTTGATATTTGATGCTTCTTGTCTTGAGTCTTTCTCAAGTAATAGTTGTGCTAGCTTCTTTTGTTCCAATCATGCTCTGGTGATCTTGATCTTGATCTTTTCTTTGTCTTTATCTTTGTCTTTTGACTTTGCCTTTGAGATCTTTCTTCATTACTTAATCATCTTTGTAATACTTCGCCTTTTTCCGATCTTGTGTCTTCGGACCAACATGCTCATATCTTGAAAGCTGCCTAACAATCTCCCTTGGTAATCTTTGACTTGAACACTTTATGACTTTAAAGAAGATGTTGAACATCAGAGTAACGGAAGTCTTTATCTTTGTTTGATCTTGAGCTTTCTTGATTTCTTAAAACTTTAACACTTGAGTATGAGCATATGGTTTTGAATACGACTACTACCATCGTTTAAACCTGCATTTGAGGGTTAGTAATAAAAAGTTTATATGGACGAACATGGCTTTGTCATTCGTCCAAGTTCGGTTGCGAGAACCTTCGGTTACCCGTTTTAAAGTATAAATATTGTACCTGTGATCAGGTAGATTCAAAGAATCTCCTTGATAAGGTTTTCAACTGCACAAGCTTGTTCAAATTACCGGAACGTCTCAAAGCAAACAACACGATAAGAGTGAACCAGTTAGTTACTATCTGACTGATTGAGTCGTCAATTCATATACTGGACCTAAATCGATATCCAGTTGACACAAGCTTGATTCATATAGAATCTCGCAAGTCACCTACCGCACTGCTATTTTGATATTGACTCTGGAAGGATTTTTCATTCGTCATTGTGAAATGCTAAAGAGCACCACTCTAAATGTTCTGGCAAGATCACAAGGATAATACGTAGGACTCTTAGATACCAGTTGTGTTCTTTATTTGTGAACAACAAGTATATGTTGGAATTGTGTCCTAATGAGATTTATGTTGATTTCTTTTGGCTCCAGACTCAATAAGTACGTTTTGGTTTTAGTGATCGGAGGCTGGAGCTGACTGCCACCTTTTCAATATCAACATTTCTCAGAGTGAGAAGTCGATAGATGATGTGTTTAATCTCCGTGAGAATTGAAACGAGAATCTGTAGAGAGAAACTTGAGTGGCTGGGAAGGGTTGTGCATTGCATCATTAGGTCCATGATGTCTTGTCTTCAATACCAAATATCATCTTTGTGACATCCGATAGATTTTGTATTGACCCAGTTTCTGCCTAATGTTAATGGAGGGCTTCTTTCTTTACACCCTTTATCATAACATTTCTTTTTCATTCTTCGAACCCTTTAATGTTTACCAAGACGTCATTACTATTGTAACATTTCTCATTTTCATGTCATTGTACAACTCTATTAATGATCACCGTTTATTTTAGTCCGATACGCGTTTAAATTTTTATATTTACTTTTAAGCTAAACCGCGTAGACTAGAAATAATCAATTAATGTAAACGGTCATAAAATAAATTGAGGTTTACATCAACCAATTAAGAAATAATTATTAAGAAAATAATTGTGTACTTTGCGTACTTTATTTTTATTGGTCACGTAAAAGGGTTACGTTTCGCGATAAAATACATTTGGACACACCCCGGAAATACTTAGACATACCTAGACTCAAACTAATACCCTCTTTGAAAGCCTAAGCACAACATTTAATCAAATCTTGTGTTTATATCACTTTAAGTGCCGAATGTGGGCAAGTAAACTCACATAAAATCGTCCTTGGTGATGCATTAGCTAGCAAAATCTTCCTCTTGATCTTCCATAGTACTAGTACATTGCTAGGGTAATTAAACTATGTACTTAATGTTCCCCCATTAGCCAAATGACCAATGGTTAGTAACCATTCCTTTCTCTTTACCCACTAGGCCACGGCTAAGTGTCCACAAACACATAAATCACAAGATTTCATGTACCTAAGCCTACCTTGTACATATATTGTGTAATTAAGGCAAGGTACTTGAGTGGTTTAGCCAAAACAATGTGTAGTTAACTAAAACTTCACAAAACCACTTTCTAGGGCACGGTTTGGTTTTGTTTATGTGACTAGAGGATGTGACTAGCATATTGCCTATAAATACTCACTTAGCCTTACCATTTGACACTCTTGTTAACTCACACACACCTCAAACTCTCTCTTCTCTTGTTCGGGATACAAACCGCAAGCAAACACCTCCCACTTCTTTATTCTTCGAACATATAAGCACTAAGGTTGTCACACAAGGGTTACGAGCTAGGGATTTGTACACTACGCGTCCACTCCTCCATCTATAGGCAATAGGACCCTTGTAAGTCACAACAACACTTTACGTTTCATAATATCTTTTCCTTTTGATTTGTTAAACGTAGGTCGCGTAATATATAAAGGGTGCGTGTCTAATGTGGCGTATGATTTCATTTGTGTGGGCAAGGGCTCGTTAAAACACATGAACAATGATGGTGAGGGACAAGCTAGTGACTTCAACGTAATCAATAACCTAGGCACGAAAATATAAATAACTACACGTAAACTCTCGTTGTAAACAAATTAAGGTGGCTTAGAAATACGCATGCGACCCTAATGAACTCTTGCATGTAGAACCCGACGCATACACAAGTTGAATACGCGGCATTTTGTCACTAGGGCCTTTGAAATCTACGTAAAGAACAAAGGAAAACAAAGGGGTAACATTGGGCTTGCGAACCCTACGAGTACACACGGCTTGGGCTTAATAGCCCATGCCCGAACCCCCCACAGGCCCGACAGTGGAGACCACGGTTCATCAATAAGCTCATTCGAGCTTATTTAAGGACTAGGGGTGCTTATTGATTCACTTGAATCCTAAGATACCTATAAGGAGCTAATCGAGCCCTTAATGGACCCGTAGCCTATTACCGCGAGCCCAACGCGAGCCCAATGCGAGCCCATAAGCCATAATAAGCCTAAACAGCTTATTCGTGTGCTTACACGGCTTAATGAGCTTAATATGAACTTAAGAACCTAAATGAACCCTTCGGCATGCTTCATCAAGCCAAACGAACCTAAGTGGGCCGAATTGCCCATTACCGAGTCCACTAAAGGCCATACGCCACGAATAAGCTTCCACAGCTTATTGGGGAGCTCAAGGGTTTTCAAACATAAAACGATTGCTAGAACTATTTACGATCCACTTGAAAACATTAGAAAGAGTAACGGGCTACAAAAGGGCCTCGTACAAATCCATACGACCCATGTTCAGGCCCAACAGGCCCAATAGCTTTTTCTACGAGACCCATAGCTTCTAGATAAGATCACTTGAGCTTATCGGGTGCTTGTGGAGTCTTAAGCTCATTTAGGACACACAAGAACCCTTATCAGGCTTCTATCGAGCCCAACAAGGTCCAACGAGGGCTTATTTATAAGCCATGGCTTATTAATAAGCCACTCAAGCTTAATCATGATCTTAGAGTACTCATTCACTTCACATAGGGCTTTCATTTATTTAGAAGCCCATTCGGACCTTTAAGGGGCCTTCTAGCTCATTAACGGGCCCTAAATGAGCGAATAAGCTTACAATAAGCTTAGGCAGCTTATTGACGATCTTACAGGAGCTCAATAAGTTTGGAAGACTTAAATGCACTTAGTGGACCCTAATGGACCCAATGAAACTCTTTCAAACCCCTAACGTGCCTTAACAGGCCCAAGCCAGCCCACTAGGAATGTTTATTAGCTTATTAGCTTAATTTGAATAAGCTGAAATAAAAACAATTTTATTCGGGCTTAATACAAGTTGAAAATGAACTAGAAAAGCCTAAAAACTCTAAAGGGGGTACCGGGTTAAGCTATTGGGCTTACAGGCTCAATAAGCTCAAAATAAGCCATAATAAGCTCCCCGAGCTTATTCTAAGCTTAATAGACCCACATGAGCTTATTAAAGACTTTGGGACTTATTAAAACTATAACGGATCGTTAAAATGCTAAACAGACCTTAACGGGCCCAATAAGGCCCGTTAAGCCAAAGATAAGCTCGATAAGCTTATTTTTAAGCCGAAACAACGTTTATAACTTAATTGAGCTTAACAAAGAGAAATGACACTTGTTGAATTTGATTTGGAGCTAATATGCTATTTTCGCAACTAGAGGGACTAAAAGTGTCCGATCCAAAACTTAAGGGATTAAATTGTCATTTTTCGAATTGCAATAACTCCAGGGACTGTTTTTGAAACATTCTAAAACTTAGGGATTAAAGTGTAATTATAAGGACCTAAACTACACCTTGGTAAACTTAAGGGACTAATTATGTAACTATCGAAACTAAAGGGTTTAAAATATAAATGTTTATATTTATAAACCTAGGGACTAAAGTATAATAACTAGAAACTTAAGGGTATGTTAGTAAACAAAAGTGAAATAAATAAAACACTTAACGAGTCGGTCGAACATTAAGATATTCGGACATTGAACGGGTTTAATAACAAGTTAATAAATAAGTATATTTATTAATAATGATTTCACGTTTCTCGAGAACCATCGGAATTATAAATACAATAATCTTGTGCGTCACCACACAAGTGATAACGGTATATATAAACTTAAAATGGAATTTAGTTTATACAATGAGTCGTTAGCTTAAATGTGTAAACTAAGACTTGACCGTACTTACTTAGGTACTTGACGGTGTGATCAACTGCTTACTTGGATATTTATTATCATTCGGAGAACTACCTGCTAAGGTGAGTTCATAGCCCCATGTTTTACAATTATTTAAATGATTTACATCCTTGGGGTGAGAACATGCTTTGTTTTACAAATTGGACGCAAGTGTACATTTTATACCATGATTACGTGTTTGCCTAAGTTACCATAACCCATTTTGTCCATGATCATGAACTGTTAATTGCATAGATGTGATTGGGAATTACATTGTGTGGGCGCGAATGTTATGGATAGATCTATTAGGGGAGAAATACACAATCCCCGTTCGGGTGACTAGCTATCACTGGGAACGAACGCATACCATGTCGAATCTGGGATGTTGCGGGGTTAGCACATCATTCACGGACACCTGTTGGCAAATTTATATTTGCATCCATATATGTCGAGCTTCGGTGTCATGAGCTTAGGAAAACGTAATTACTTTTTATGATGTTTGCATTTGTTGCTTAATCATACACTTGGAAATCTTGCGGTCCTACCATCGATTTACATAAACCTATGAATTTCACCAACTTTATGTTGACGTTTTAAGCATGTTTTTCAGGTCAATAAGGCACGAGGTGCAATGATACATTGGGAGTCAATAATTGAAGAGTCAACACTTAAGATTTGGGGTCTTATTACACTTTGGGGACAATTGTTATAAACCGGAATCTTTATCTATATTGTTGAACGATTTGAAGCCATGAGCTTATGTAACAAACAAGTATTTTGTTAATCCAATGTATCTTTTTTTCCAACGACATGTTTAATAGTCGTTCTCAGATCTTGTGCTATTGACCCAATAATGTAACGCTCTCGGATATTCAAACATTCCGCTGCATGCTCAGATTTGAGGGTGTTACATAATAGATGAAAACCGACGAATAGGCTTACCCTCACCAATTTAATTACAGGATAATAGTGTGCTCGACAAAGATTAATTCTAGTTTAGTAAGAAAAACATGTCAAAATTTTTAAAATTGGCACCATTTTTCAAAGAAAACTAGAAAATCGAAGGTAAATATAGGTCAAGTGGTAATTCTACTCCCACCCCTCCACTTGGTTTGTACAATATCCCTATTGTACATTTAAGTAAATGAAATAAATTGGAATAAGAGTAGAATTAAAACAAAAGACTCCCCTAAGCGTTGCTCTCTACTTCGAGTGATGACTGCAAGAGATGAATTCTTGCAAAGCGTCTATTGAACAACCTCGTTTCTGCTAAAATCACTAAACAACAACAAGCATTAAATGTTCATATATAAATATACACTAAAATCTAACTCACTTTCATAGGAATCACGGTTGCATTTAGCATATGCAACAAGGCTTTTAAACCACTTGGTGGCCAAAGTGGACGAGTGAAGTCTCGTAAGGGTTTCTAGAGAACACACCCACAAAGTTTATTTACTTATACACAGTTTTTGAAAAGGTTTCAAAATTATTTTAGTTTTCAAAAAAGGTTTTACGATGTAACCATGGGATTAGTTACGCCGTAAACATGTGGTTTTAAAAACTTGGAAATTTGAACAAGAAGGTTACGGCATAACTAATGCAGGATTTTACGTCGTAATGATATATATTACGGTGTAACCAATGTGGTTACGCATGGACATAACCTTAATACCACATGAAAACGAGTCAAAGAGACTTTAAATTCCACTTCCTCATAGAGAGAATCCTGCAAAATAAGAGAAACCAACAAAAACCAACTAAAATGCAGAAAATAAAAGACGGGTTGTCTCCCGACAAGCACTTTTGTTTATTACCGAGTCTTTAAGTTAGACTCAAGACGAAAACTACGTCTTTGCTTGGCCATTTCCCTCATGGGCCATCTTTTCCATTAATCTGGCTCTCATTGCAGCAACGTTATCCCTAGTTCTTGGTATTTCATCAACTCCTAATACCTTTACCTTTGTGTAGGTCTCACCTGGACCAATTGTGTATCGAGTAACTTTAACTTTTTTGATTAAAACCGAGGTTGGTTCCTCATAGGTCATTCCCTACAATTTGCACCTTCTCTTGTTATAAGCTTCGTCATCCAAGTCGATGAATCCGTCGTATGATACTGGTTCCAAATAATCTAGTATCTCTTCCAAATCGTCTTCATCTTCACTTGTGTTATTAAACCAATCATCATTTAATTTATCATGAATATCCCCCATTATTGCGTTTGCTTTATCTTTTCCGCATTCCTATGGGTCTTCCAAGTTTTCTTCTAAGTCATCTTCTTCATCTCCGAACCTTTCTCTTTAGTGATCTTTGAGAATTCTTTCCCTGGTTATCTTGCATACTTTCCCATATCTTATTTTCATCCAATCATTTAAGCTTAGATTTTCCCATTCTAACTCCTCTCGTTTACTATCATTTATGCTCTCCCAATAATGTTTTCTACGTTAATTGGTACATCTCCTCCATCACATACGTTACTATTTAGATTATAAGATGCCCAATACTGGCGCTCATCCTCTTTTTCTTGCAAAATCGCCTTACACCAATGTACCCTTTTTCTTAAGGTGCTGAACATTTTTCTTTTTCCACTTTAGTTATCATGTATACTATTTCTTCGTATGATTCCTGTATGTCGATTTCATAAGTAAAGATATCTGGATCGATACCTAGTAACCGGTTAAACTCACAGGATTCAGAATCGTATAAGATAAATCATAATCAATTTTTTTAAAGTCATTATCCTCAAGGCATGTTGCACTTTTTATTAAACGAACATGTTATCACGATTCACCCTTATGACACAAGATCCAGAGGCTTGGTAAAATGGAAATGAAAAGTATCCATATTATTAGAGAGAAAAAGATATAATATGGGAAGATGTGTGTGTTGAGAGAAAACACACACTTACACACTTTACAA
>BQNB010124909.1:0-18601 GCA_026074375.1 Tanacetum coccineum
ACCTTCGGTTTCAAAACCCTTAGATTTCCCGTTTACACATAATTTATTTAGAAAAATCATAACTTAGAACGATATAGTCTTAGTTCAAAAGCATATTTAAATTTAAGAAAAAGAGCTTTTCCCTATATTTATTAAATCACACATATATTACACTTAATATAATTATTCATCTTTTAAACTAAGGAAATCCTCGACCTTTTAGAAGGCTACAACATCGGTTGTGAGCCGGCAAGATGCAACAAACTTTTATCAGTCTCGGATAATTACTATGTGCCTTATTTAGAAGACTGCAACATCGGTTGTGAGCCGACAAGATGCAGTAAACTTTTATTAGCCCACGGTTTTTATTATTATTATTACCTCAATTTTTTTTAACATATATCTTTATATTACCATGATATAGAGAAAATTTATTTTTAAAAAATTCAAGTATAAATTTGAACTAAGACTAAAATTATTGATATCGACCATACTTCAAAAATCGTTGATATAAGTCTAATTTTCGAAGAGAGCACGTATTATTAGTCCGGTTAGAAGCTTATGGGAGAAAAAGCCACAAATTACACTTATGAGCTCTTAAGATTTCCAATTAATCCTTGCTTAGCATCTAACTTATATTCAACTCTATCATTTCTCGTTTATAAGGGACAAAGCTAAGAGCTCAACACGCTCGATCGAGTCAAAATTTATTCTTATTCTACCCAGCAGGAAAGTCAAAAATTATGACAAAACACTTATTATATTTTTGGAATTTTTTTTAAATTTTTGCATAAAATCACAATATTTTTTAAAATTTTGGTGGTAAAAACGGGATTACGTGAAAACAACGACAGCAGGCACAATCAAATCGATAGATCCCCCCATACTAGAATTGAACATTGTCCTCAATGTTTTAAGAAGGGTCTCTACGTAAAGCTAAAGCCATTTATTAAGTATGCTCAAAGATAACCGTCAGTTGATAAGATTAGGATATTGGATTCCCATAATTATGCAAAGGATTGAAGCTCGAGTGAACGAAGGACAAAACCACGAGCACGAGATGCTTCATAATCCGGGCAATCCTAGACATACAACACAAAACAAAAAACACGAGAAAGGAAGAGGCGAACCTCCTCACATTACACTTATTCATTACTACTATTATAAATATACTAGGATAAGCATGGGTTGCCACCCACGAAGCACTTGTTTATTAATGAGTCACTAAGCTTGACTCGATCCCCCATACTAGAGCTTTGTCAAGGGGGATAAAAATGGAGATGACAAACCCCCAAATTAGGATTGTTCTCTCCATAAATCAACATCGGGCTTTTATGATGAAAAATCTTGAAAGCTTTAAAGCCCCGATGTGATGAAGAAGGAGGAGATTTCTCCTTTGAAGCAAGAACACCGTGATTGAAAACTTTGTCTTTATTTTTGGATGAAAATGGAAGTAAAGTATAAATCACGAGGGAAAGAGTAGCAGGAAATCTCTTGGATTCGACTTCAATGCATATCCCTGGATCGTAAATCTTGTTTCTATCTCCGGAAGGAGAAGAAACATCAAGATCGGATCCGAGATCATTATGAGAAGGAATGAAGTCGAAATATATATGAAGGGTGGGATGGGTAGGCAAAATATTAGGCACAACAACGGGGATGTCTTCCACCACATCAATGGTTGAATCTCCCAAATTGGGATAATCAACATCAAATGATTCTAACTCGGGAATAGAAGTAGAATTATCGTCACCTTCCGAGTCATAATCATCACTCTCAATACCCGGTGGTAGTGAGTCATCTGGACCGGGAAATATATTGATCTCTTCCCTAAGAGAGTCATTATCCTCAACGGGGGTAGGAAATGTAGGAAGAGACTCGATGATCGTATTTGGATTATCATGAAAATCTTCCGGCGGACGGGGAGATGAATTATCGTATAGCAACCTCTCTAAAAGACTAATATATTCCTCGTGCTCTCTATTAACAATTCTTGGAGGAATTGTTATGAGTTCACCGATAAACTCTTCGAGGAGAGAATCAATCTTAGGGGAGGAAGCCATCAAAGTATCACGATTGAGTAATGATTCAAGAAGATAAGACTCAGTATCAAAACGATCATTTTTCAGAGTAGAATCGAGGTCTTCATTATGAATCGGATTAAACTCACTAGAAATGATTTCCTTGTCAAGATCAAAAAGAGGGTTCGAATAAGTTTTAAAACTCATTTCGTGAATAACCTCCTCATGACTTGACTCGTAATCACTAGAGATAGAATCGTCGAAGAGAGGGTTGGAAAACATTGAAAATTTTGTCGTTTGAGAATCATCACAATCGGGCACATCACACTCACATTCATCCTCGGACTCTCTTGGGTTTTGGACAAGGTTCTCAACACTAGACTTTATGAATTCGTCCGATTCCATTTTCGGAATTGTTTCAAGGTGTTTGTCCACCATGATGAGAGAGTCTGTTTTTGGTGAATCGGGTGTGATTACCGTAGAACATGTCATGAGATATTCTTGTGTTGCAAAAGAATACTCATCGTCGTCATCATTATAAGATGAGGTAGGCAAATTCCAACATGGAGTATTAATATATTCTGCCAACTCCTCGTTTATACTTTGCAAATCTTGAAGAAGTTTGTTAAGTAATTCTTGTACCTCCTCGGATTGAGCATGCTTAACTTCAAAAAATTTGTCCCAAGCTTGCATTAAAACCTTAGGTGTTTCCCTAAAATAAATACAATTAAACTTCTTTAAAAAGTTTTGTATCGATTTCATTAGGTCTTCTTGGGCTTGCAAAGCTTCCATTCTCATTTCTTGAGGAGGTTGATGAATGACGGGAAATTACGGTGGTTGAAATTGGTTAAAACCGAAAGAATTAGAATCGTGAAAATTTTGATTCATCGGTTGACTTTAGAAAGTCGCATGAGGACCCCGTAATTTTCACAACAAAGAATTTGTTGTTGAAATCTTGGTAAAGTTTGTAGGAACTCATCATAGTTTTGATTGTATCATGGTTCCGGATTAGAGATAATCTGAACTTGCGGTGTACAATAGTGACCATAACGAGCATTGTTCCCGCAAAATTCACACAAGATTGGTTGAGAGTGTGTGGGGTGGTAAGAGAAACTTGGAGATTCGTTAAAAGAGTACGGAGTTGAAAAATCGATTAGATTTCCATCTCCATAAGTACAATTTGGACAAATTCCTTTAATAAAATGACAACCGCACCGTTGGCACGTGCATGAATAACAATAAGAGTTATCCGTCGGTTGTCCACGCCCCACACACTCATATTGGAAATAAGACTCCATGAGAATTAAATGGTTTAAGAGGGTTAGAAAAAAATGAGAATTAAATGATATAGAGGGCAACGAATAATATTTTTGAAATTTTTATATTTTTAAAATAAGAAAACAATATTTTTGGTAACCGGAAGTCAATTTGCACATGGTAGCTCTCTAAATAAGTTTACAAAGGAGCGGAAGGATTTAGTGTGCCGAAGCTTCTTAAGTACGTTCTTTCCTTTTTGGGTGATCCTTGGATCAAACCCGCCTTTTCCCCTCTTATAGCAAAAATATTCAAAGGTGAGCCATTTAAACAAAATGACAACACGATTTGTTTTGTTGTTTTTTAATTTTTTTGGATTTTTGTAAATACTTTAGGAAAAGTATTTGAGTTTTTTGATTTTTTTTTGGTTTATATAATAAAAAATATTCACAATATAAGCAAAAACTTCACGGGGAAAGGTCTTCAAACACAACAAACTTCAATTTGATTTTCGTCTCACAACCTCCCCGGCAACGGCGCCAAAATTTGATTTTCTAATTCTACAATTAAAATGCAAAAACAAGTAAAAGCAAGCCTAAAACGAAAGCAATTAAAGCTAAAACACGAAAAACGATAACGGGATTCTAATCATGTTTTTTAAAAAACCTAAATTCTACAAATTTAACCCTACAAATGCAAATTTATTTTTTAACAAGCCTAAATGACTAATAAAAATTTAAAAAAAAAGAATTATATTTTTTTGATTTTTATTTTATTTAATATGAATTAAAAACAGTTTTACTCTAAAAAAATAAATAAAAAATACAAAACTAATTTGGAAAATTCTGAAAAAAATATGAAAAGTACTTTGGACAATGTTAAACCTAGAAAAAATAAAAAAGACAAAACAGCTTATTGAAATAAGCTGGAAATAAGCTAAAATGGGCTGAAGGCTTAAATGGGCTAAGTGACTTTAAATACTAAAACACGAAAAAACAATAACGGGATTCAAATCCCGTTCTTTAAAAAACTAAATTCTACAAATTTTACCCTAAAAATGCAAATTTAATTTTTATAAATCCAAAATGATAAAAGAAAATTAAAAAAAAGTATTATATTTTTTTGACTTTTATATTTTTTATTATGAATTAAAACGAATTTAATCTAAAAATGCATAAAAATAGTAAACTAAATGGGAAAATAAAATGAGCTAAACATCTTATTTAAATAAGCAGAAAATAAGCAAAAAGGGCCTGAAAGCTTAAAGGCTAAAAAGGGTGTTATATATTTAATCTTGCAATCAATAACCGTAAAGACCCAAGGGCATGTTGTAGTGGAGGTGTGTGTTAAAACGTGGTTGAGGTTGTGGAGGTCACGGGTTCGAGCCTTGCTCACCCATGACTTCCCAATTTCCCTCGTTTTTTTATTTTGCAAAATTTATGAAACAACTTTTTAGATAAGCTAAAAATAAGGACTTTTTGTGAAATGACTTTTTATAAAAACCTAAAATAAGATCCTAAAAGTGACAGTATACCTAAAAAGAACTACAAAGGTTTAAGGCCTAAACAGTTTGTCTTTTTAAGGCTAAATAAGCTAAGGAAAAGCAAATAAGCTATTGACAACTTATACCCTATTCCTAATAAGCACTATGAATAAAAAACAAGCTAGCAAATAAGCTGGAAAAGCTTTAAAAGGCATTAAGATAGATTTAACTTAAAGGAAAACTAAAAGGCATTAATATTTAAGCTAATTTTGCAAATAAGCTTATATAAGCTCAAACCTAAGTTGAATAAGCTACAAGGGCCTAAAACCTAACCTAATAAGCAAATAAAAATACACATTAAGCAATTTTCACATAATATTCTTCGTCATGCTTTCCATCTTTGGTTAGTTATGAGGCATGGTCTTAAAACACATGATAAAATGAGACAATGGGATGTCGGGGGTGACACCGACTTAAACCTTCTTTGTTGTGCACTTTGTGATAATTGCCCGGATTCGCATACACATCTTTTCTTTGAATGTACTTTTTCAGCAAAAGTTTGAAGTTATGTTCGCGACCTTGCAGGTATGGATCTTATTCCACCACTCTTGCAGGATATTCTTTTATACCTTCTTCCCATGGGAAACAAGAGGACGGCTAAAAGTGTTTTCGGTAAGCTTATTTTCGCTGCTTCAGCTTACTTCATATGGATGGAGCGAAACAATAGAACTTTCAAGAACACTAGAAGATCCCCGAAAGAGATTTGTGATCTCATTATGGTTACGGTGCGGTTAAAGCTCATTTCTTTTCGTTTCAAGAATACTACTGTGGTAAGGCTGCTGCTCGAGTGATGGAAGATGCCTAATAACTTTAGGCTTTATGGAAACTAATGTGTTACCATGTGCCATGTCATCTTTTCTGGTCTTGATGCTTGGGAAGTCTTGAGAGGGAGTGGCTGTTCAAGTAAGAAGATTCAAGTGAGAGTTGTACTCTTTTTTCCTTCCACTAGGTTTTTCCCATGTGATTTTTTTTGGAATGTTTTTTAAGGAGGCAATTTCACTTGAAGGAGTATCCCCCGTACGTGTGGCTCATCGATATAGTGGCTTGTATGTTCTTTAGGTCGAATTGGGATGTTTCTTAGATGTTTATTTTGTTTGTAGTTTCATTAGAGGCATGTCTCTTTTGATTCCTTAGAAGTTCAAGCTATTGCTTGAGGTTAATGTAGCATCTCAGCTACATTCCATTGTACTTAACTTTTCTATGATAAATACAATTTACCGGGGTAACCCTTTACCCAAAAAAAACCACAGATTATGAAAAATACTTGAACAAATGAGATTTACACTACAAGTAAGCATTAAACATGAAATATAAGCATAAATAAGCACAAATGAGCAGTAAATAAGCAGTTTAAATAAGCAAACAGTAAATTAAGCAAAAACATGAAAAGTGGGAACTTACAAAAGTCCTTAGCTTTTGGTTAAGAACTTATCACCCAAATCACTTCCTAATCTATCCTATAGCTTCCCATGAAGCTCTAAACCCATGGCCATCCATAATTCACCATGCTCCATGATTCTTGAACATAGAATTTTTGATAAAAGAGCTTTAAAACAGAAAATCAAGTTCAAGCTTATGAGAAAGCTTGAAAAGGTTTTGTAAGTGTAAAAATGAGCTTGTGGAAAAGACTTGTAAATAACTTAAGTGCATGAAAAACTTAAAAGATAGATGAACATAAAAACTTGAATTTCATTAAGACATAAAAAAGTTACAATGCTTGAAAAGTAAAATTACATTTGAAAGTAAAATAAGCTGTGAAATAAGTTTTAAAAACGAAATTACACTACTCCTAAAATTACACTACACTAGATATCTTTTATGAAGAAATAAGCTCCATATAAATAGCCGAATTCAAGCTTCTAGGTGTGCTTGTTGTGTTTGTTGTGTGAGAGCTTCCAAAGTCTTCATCCTAGCCCTTCATCTTTCTTTGGCCCCAAGTCTTGCATCACAGCCATTGATTCCTTGTCTTCTACCATTGACGAATGAGGATTTAGGGGATTGCCAACGTGGTTTTGTTGTGTTATGGGGTGGGGTTTGATGGGAGAGTGAGGTGTGACTTTAGTTTGTCGTGTTGCAGGGGTGAATTGAAAGAGATAATGAATAGTGGAGGAGATTGGCGGGAATTGGGTTTTATGGTACTGTCAGTTTAATTTGGGTAACGGGGTTAGGGAAAAAGGGTGTGTAAGGACTAATGTTGTAAATTGCAAGGACTAACATTGTTAGTCCTTAAGGACTGGCAGTGTTAGTCCTCAAGGACTAACGATGCAAGGGATAAA
The DNA here is from genome assembly GCA_026074375.1 of Tanacetum coccineum. NCBI lineage: Eukaryota > Viridiplantae > Streptophyta > Magnoliopsida > Asterales > Asteraceae > Tanacetum > Tanacetum coccineum. The sequence goes on from BQNB010124909.1 coordinate 7,074, forward strand.
GGACCACAGATGCAATGACTTAACAATAATATGGTTGGGCTGTTAAGTGGACTTTGGGCCTTAGAATTTGGGCCGATTTTTATTTATGGACTTTTTAAGGGTTTCAAAACTTATAAGTTTTATAAATCAAGGCTTAATGGGCTGACCCGGCCCATTAAGTGGGTACGGTATGGCCCATTTAAGATTTCTTCGGATTTAGCTTCGTCTTTGACTTTGACTTTTTGATTTTGACCTTGATTTTTCACTACTCATACTTGTAACTTGTGAAACTTTTCGCTCCCGACAATTATTATATCTTAGGTGAATGTGCTTATTTCGAATTTCAACCATAGATCAAACGTTTTGCAAAATTTCTATGCTTCACGTTCCACCCAAAAGTAATGAGTTTGAAGGCGAGATCATCCCATGTAGCGACTTTCATCTCGGCACATCCCAACCTTGCGGCTAAGTGACCAGGCTTTTGACACCCCACAAAGACTAGTATCGGGACTCACGGACCTTCGGTTTCAAAACCCTTGGATTTCCCGTATATACATAAAATCACAACTTAAAATGAAATAGTCTTAGTTCAAAAGCATATTTAAATTTAAGAAAAAGAGATTTTCCCTATATTTATTAAATCACGTTTATTACACTTAATATAATTACACATCCTTTAAACTAAGGAAATCCTTGACCTTTTAGAAGGCTGCAACATCGGTTGTGAGCCGGCAAGATGCAACAAACTTTTATCAGTCTCGGATAATTACTATGTGCCTTATTTAGAAGACTGCAACATCGGTTGTGAGCCGGCAAGATGCAGTAAACTTTTATTAGCCCACAGTTTTTATTATTATTATTACCTCATTTTTCATCATTTTTTTAACACTTTATATTACCATGATATAGAGAAAATTCCTTTTTAGAAAATTTAAGTATAAATTTGAACTAAAATTATTGATATCGACCATACTTCAAAAATTGTTGATATAAGTTTAATTTTCGAAGAGAGCACGTATTATTAGTCCGGTTAGAAGCTTATGGGAGAGAAAAGCCCATAACTCCTTATGAGCTCTTAAGATTTCCAACTAATCCTTGTTTAGCATCTAACTCATAATTAACTCTATCATTTCTCGTTCTTCGCAAATTTAAAATCTTTAATAAAAAGATCCGCGAATGCTTAGTCTAAAAGTTAAAGGACAAGCTAGAGCTCAACACGCTCGATCGAGTCAAAATTTATTCTTTTTCTACCCAGCAGGAAAGTCAACATTGTGACAAAACACTTATTTTATTTTTGAAAAAATTTAAATTTTTTTCATTTTTTGTATTTTGGTAGTAAAAACGGGATTACGTGAGGCACATTCAAATCAATAGATCCCCCCATACTAGAATTGAACATTGTCCTCAATGTTTTTACAAAAAGGGTCACTCCGTAAATCCTCAATCCGTTTATAAGTATGCATAAGAAATAAACTGTGAGTCGATAAGATTAGCGGATATATGGATTCCCATAATGAAGCTAAGGATTGAAGCTCGAGTGAACGAAGGACAAAACCAGGCACGAGAGCTTCCAAAATCCGGGGCAAATCAATAGGGGGGGGGGAGGGGGTGGAAGGAGGGTGGGACCATATACAACAAAACACAAAGCACGAGAAAGGAAGAGGCGAGCCTCCTCACAACACACTTATTCATTACTACTATATAATTATATTAGGATAAGCATGGGTTGCCACCCACGAAGCGCTTGTTTAGAGTCACTTAGCTTGACTCAAATCCCCCATACTTGAGGTGGTCAAGGAGGATAGAAATGGAGAAACAAAACATCCAAGATAGGAATGTCCCCTCCAGAAATCATCATCGGGCTTTTAGAAAAATCAGAAATGATCTTTGAAGGGTTAAAGCCCCGATGAGATAAGAGATGAGGAGATTTCTCCTCATTATAAGCAAGAATTCCATGATTGAAAACTTTGTCTTCATTTTCGGATGAAAATGGAAGCAAAGTGTCAAACATAGGATATAGGGTGGGAAGGGTGGTTAAAACATTAGGAACATGAACATAAAGGTCAGAAATATCACCCACCACTTTGGCAGTCAAAACTCCCGCATCGGGCTCAATTTCATCATCATTTGGTGGTTTCGCAGGAGGACGAGGGGATGATGGAACATCAAAATGAAATGACTCATTTTCATGAAGTGAAGGGGAATCATTGCTAAGTCAATATTCAAGGAAAGGATATCCCTTCAAGAGTCATAGTCAATCAAATTCTCAATGCCCTGTGGCATAGAGTCATCCGATAGAATAAATCGATCCCTCTATAAGCGAGTCACCTATCCACAACAGTGGAAGAGATGGAGAGAAAGGATTCGATCATGGCCTCAGCATTTTTTAGAATTAAATCTTTCTGGGGTCGAGGGGATGATTATCATACAACACTCTCTCAACAAGACGAAATGTCTTCTCAGGCACAAAGTTCGTCTTCATAATTCCCGGGGATATAAATCAATATGAGCGCGTATCACGAGAACTCGATTAAGAGAATCAAACTAGGAGAAAGAAATAATCAAAGTGTCCTCGATAAGTAAAGCGATTTTATATAAGATCCGACTCGGCATTAAAGTGATGCCGGATCTATCTTTAGTAGAAACTATTTCTTCATCAAAAAGAGGGTTTGAATAAATTTCCTTTGGAACGTCCTCATCAGAAAATGACTTGTCGTCACTAGAGGAAAAATCATCGTCGGCATCAAAGAGAGGATTAGAGAAAGTTGTAAAATCATCACAAACGGGCACATCACACCCACTTTTGATATCTGAAAGATCCTCGGACTCACTTGGGATTGGGACAAGGTTCTCAACACTAGACTTTATTAATTCGTCCGATTCTGTTTCTGGAATAGTGCTAAGATGCTCGTCCCCCATACTTAGAGAGTTATCGGGCTCCTCGGTTGGTAAGACGGGTGTGATTGCAATAGTATACTCCTCGTCATCATCATCATCATCGTCGTAGCAAAAAGAATTGAAAAATCGCGAAGGTAATACTAAGAATGGACACCTAGCTCTAGTACTGAACATTTATTTTTTATTAATTTCAATACTCATTTAATTGAAATTTTCCTTAAGCTCATTAATCTTAATATCAATCTTCTCATCACGATAATTCTTAATCGAAAATTCATTAATTAAACTTTTTATTTTATCTAAATACTGCTGCTTCAGATCCTCCATATCTTGGATACTTATTTCTTGAGGAGGTTGATGAATGACGGGAGACTACGGGGGTTGGAATTTGTCAAAATCGGAAGCAATAGAATTATAACAAAGATTAGGTTCGTAGAAATTTTGGTTCAACGGTTGACACTTAAAAGTCTCATGAGGACCCCCGCAGTTTTCACAACAAAGATATTGTTGTTGAAAATCAGGTGAAGTTTGTGGAAAATTATCAAAGTCTTGATTGTAACACGGGTCCGGATTAGAGATAAACGTAACTTGAGATGGACAATCGTAACCATAATGAATCATTCCCACATAACTCATACGAGTATGTCTCGTACTGGGGTTGTGAAGGGTGGTTGAAAACGTTTGGAGGATCATTGAAAGAGTTCAGATTTAGATCATAAACGAATGAATTTCCAACTCTTGAAGTGCAAAATGAACAAAATCCATTTCTAAGATTATTTCCACACCACTCGCAAGTACACCGTCGACAAAGTAAACCATCTAACGGACCTCCACACCCAAAGCAACCACCGCAGGTTATACTAAGACATCGTCGAAAGAATAAACGGATAAGAGGTAACAAAGATAAAGAATTAAATGCATCAGAGGATGAAAATTATTTATTAGCAAAATACATAATAAAAAAATTTAAATAACATTTTTTTTTTTTTTTTGTTTTGGTAACCGATAATCGAAAAAGTGTACGGTAGCTCTCTAGAAAACGCACAAAGAAGCGGAGAAGCGGGTAAGCGCAAAGCGTTTTAAAAACCTTCTCCTTTCGGGTCGAAGTTCGTAGGATCGACCCTCCTTATACCTCTCTTATAGTTTGTAATCTAAAGGTGAGCCGAAATCACAAGTGACACAACGGTTGATTTTTGTTGTTTTTCGATTTTTTTGGTATTTTTGATTACTTAAAAATATTCATAAATGAAAGCGATAACTTCACGGGGAAGGGTCTTCAAACACTAATCTTCAAACGAAACACGATAATCGTCTCACGACCTCCCCGGCAGCGACGCCAAAAATTGACTTGATTCCTTTAGTATATATAACAAATATATAATGTAGATATATAATAGGATAATATCAATTATAGAAGAGAGAGTGGGTATTCCAATAGGGTTTTAGATAAAATTTACTTTTACCCAAAGTAAAATCCATAAAAAACCTTTCCCGGGTCGTTTCCCGACGAGGCGTGAATGGAAAATCGTGAATAAGTTCGTGATCGCGTGTTTGAATGGTCAATATTTGATTTTGGATTCTATTTCTACTAATAATATGCAAAGACAAGTAAAGGAAAACCTAAAACGAAAGCAATTTAGGTTAAAACACGAAAAACGTTAACGGGATCCTAAACCCGTTCTTTAAAAACCCAAATTCCAAAATTTTTACCCTACAAAAGCAAATTTAATTTTTAACAGTCCTAAATGATAAAAGAAATTTTTTTAAAAAAGAATTATATTTTTTTGACTTTTATTTTATTTATTATGAATTAAAAACTGATTTAATCTAAATTAAATGTTAAAAATATTAAACTAATTATAAAAATTCTGGAAAATACTTTAAGATATGAAGAATGCAAGAAAAATTTGAACTTTAAAAAATAGCTTATAAATAAGCTGTAAATAAGCAGAGAAGGGCTGAAAGGCTTAAGGGATAAAAAAGGGTTAAGGATTAAATGTTGCAAAGTATGACAGGTGAAAAGTCCCAAGGGCAGTGGTTGAGGTGTGTGGTGTTAAATACATTGGGTGTGTAAAGGGGAGGTCACAGGTTCGACCCCTGTGACCTCTTTTTTTTTTTTTTGGAAAACACATTCTTTTTTTAAAACTTATAAAATAAGCAAAATGGACCAACTTTAAAAAAGCAACTTTTTTCAAAACTAGAAAATAAGCTAGGAATAAGCTAACTAAAAACGACAATTAACTTTTTTTTTAACTAAGTGACTATAAGGGCTAAACTGTTTGGCTAAATAAGCAATAAGAAAAATCAAATAAGCTAACAAAGATGACTACCCTAACCTAATAAGCAAAGCTAAGCACAAATAAGCAAAACCATAAGCCATAAGCTCAGAAAAGACAAATAAGCTATTCTCGGCCAAAAAAGCTAGAAAATAGACTAAAAGAGCACTTTTAAGCTAAGAATTAAGCTAGCAAACCAAAAAGCTAATGCTCAAAACCTAAAAAAAGATTAAGCTTACCATCCAATGAGCTTATGCAATCAAATTTAGACCCTAAAACAAGCTTAAACTTATCTAAAATGGATATTGAAATCAGGACTTTTAAAACTTTGAAAAGAAGACTGAAAGCTATCACAGGTTTGGACTTAAAATCAAAATGGCAAATGCAAACAAAGAACAGCTCATTCATATAGCTTAAGGACTCAAAACAAGCATGAAAATGGAACTTACAAGTACTAAATCAAAATCAAGCCAAATAAGCTAGATTAAAAGGCAACATGGGCAAATATTCAAATCATGGTTACAATTAACCTTAAACTAGAATTTTAAACTTTAAAAACTAATTTAAACTAACTTATGGACTAAAATTAAGCTGGTTAAAATTGACTTAAAGGCCAAAAATAACTTTTATCCTCTGTTGACCCATTTTAAACCTAATGCCAAACACTCCTTAAGGATCTGAAAAACCATTTTAAGCTTAAAACATCTTAAGAAAACTTGTGAAAACCAAAAATAGTTTAAGCATATGGTATAATAAAGACATTTAAGCAATTAGAACATAAAATTAAGCAATAAAAATAAGCAAACTAAATTAAGCAGTATTAAAGACAAAAATTGGTTGTTTTAATGAAAAGCTTAAGCAAAGAAGATTAAAACATTAAGCAAGCATACATAAGAATTAAACAACATAAATAAGCATAAATAAGCACAAATGAGCAGTGAATAAGCAGTTTAAATAAGCAAACAGTAAATTAAGCAAAAACATGAAAAGTGGGAACTTACAAAAGTCGTGGCTTTATAGGTTAAGAACTTACACCCGAAATATCACTTCCTAATCTATCATATAGCTTCCCATGAAGCTCTAAACCCATGTACATCCATAATTCACCATGCTTTATGATTCTTGAACATAGAATTTTTGATAAAAGAGCTTTAAAACAAAAAATCAAGTTCAAGCTTATGAGAAATCTTGAAAAGGTTTTGAAAGTGTAAAAATGAGCTTGTGGAAAAGACTTGTAAATAGCTTAAGTGAATGAAAAACTTAAAAGATAGATGAACATAAAAACTTGAATTTCATTAAGACATAAAAAAGTTACAATGCTTGAAAAGTAAAATTACATTTGAAAGTAAAATAAGCTGTGAAATAAGTTTTAAAAACGAAATTACACTACTCCTAAAATTACACTACACTAGATATCTTTTATGAAGAAATAAGCTCCATATAAATAGCCAAACTTCAATGCTCAAGTGTGCTTGTTGTGTCTTTGTTGTGTGATAGCTTCCAAAGTCCTGCATCCAAGCCCTTCAACTTCTTCTTGCCCACAAGTCTTGCATCATAGCCAGTGATTCCTTGTCTTCTACCATTGACGAATGAGGATTTAGAGGATTGCCAACGTGGTTTTATTGTGTTATGGGGTGGGGTTTGATGGGAGAGTGAGGTGTGACTTTAGTTTGTCGTGTTGCAGGGGTGAATTGAAAGAGATAATGAATAGTGGAGGAGATTGGCGGGAATTAGGTTTTATGGTACTGTCAGTTTAATTTGGGTAACGGGGTTAGGGAAAAAGGGTGTGTAAGGACTAATGTTGTAAATTGCAAGGACTAACATTGTTAGTCCTTAAGGACTGGCAGTGTTAGTCCTCAAGGACTAACGATGCAAGGGATAAAGGACCACAGATGCAATGACTTAACAATAATATGGTTGGGCTGTTACGTGAACTTTGGGCCTTAGAATTTGGGCCGGTTTATATCTATGGACTTTTAAAGGGTTTCAAAACTTATAAGTTTTATAAATCAAGGCTTAATGGGTTGACCCGACCCATTAAATGGGTACGGGTTGGCCCATTTAAGATTTCTTCGGATTCAGCTTCGTCTTTGACTTTGACTTTTTGACTTTGACTTTGACCTTGATTTTTCACGCTCTTTTCATTCTCGTGCTCGGTTTTGTCGTTTTTGGCTTTGTTTTTGTCCTTTTGTCGATATCCGATACCTGCACAGTAAATAACACAAAACAAGCATATATTTGGCATTTTATGTCTATTTTTGGTCGTCTGGGCTAGTTTTATTAGGTAAAAAGTATGTGTATTTAAGCACATACCAAAACACATTTGACCAATTCCCAATACGGCGTATCCAGGCTGTCTACATACGCCGTATCCATGAAGATAACTATTCGAAGATACAGTAAATCAAGTAAATTGGGAATGATATCAAAGATTTATTACGAACGTAGCGTGCACTCCAAGGAATCCAGCCCAATATGCCGTATCGATCTTGCTGGATACGGCGTATCAAGTCTTTTTCAGACACTTAAAATAGAAGACTCAAAAACTAGTTTTCAGTGTGCAATATCATATTCTTTATACCATACTCACTAAAGACGAATCTTAGAAGTGAAGATCAGCCACCAAGGTCAAGCATTGATTACGAATCCATAGAAGATATCGTGTAATTTTTACTCTCTTAATTGTTTAATTTTCATTGTTTGATTACGCTTGTATAATTACAATGGTTGTGGGCTAATACCCTCGGGTATTAGTCATCTTAATGAAAGTTCAATGTTTGGTTTGTTTCAAAATCGATTTCTTAATTTATCGTTGATTGTTTAATTATGTTTATCACCTCATACTTATTTATGTGTTTGAATATGCGACCTATCATTCAACTGGATCTAGTGATATGGACCAAGTAATCTAGATACCGCTAATATGTGTGAAAACACATATCCGTTTTATATCAAAATTGGCCCATAAAAGACAAAATTGTACTTTAAATGCTTGAATATTGCTTGTTTTGTCTTTGTGATTGTGTAGGTACGGATATTGCAAAAATCACAAGAAAACGGTTAAAATCGGACAATCACGGACACGGGAACGGAATTGAGTGTGCAAAAGCCGGGAGAATGCTATCAAAGGTCAACAAAAGTCAACCCTTGGTCAACAAAGTCAACACTTGGTCAACTCACAAAAAGACAAAACCCAAAAATTCCAAATCAGTCCCTCAAAGTTAACCAAATTCATAAAAAGTCCCTAAGCCCTAACAGTGTTATCTCTTAACACTATAAAGAGATAACACTCGTTATCTCTTATAACAACACAAAGTCCAAGCCCGGGCCCAAAACCCTTATAAGCCTTTTGCATAAGCCCCGGGTCAAACCCAAGTCAACCCCCATCCCCTTTTCAGTTAAAAAATAAGCGGGAAAAACAGTTTTCACTGTTCACACATCGTCCTCGTTTAACCTCGAGTAAAAAACAAAGGGCAAATCACAATTGACCACGTGGCAGTCCAATTCAAGTAAAAAATGACATGTTGGCAGAGTTTGACGTCACAAGAAGCTCCTATTGGTCAATTCCTAAAAGAGAATGGCACGCGTTCAAGGAAGGAAACACACCAAGGGCTAGATTTTTGCACTAAATCCTTCCCTAAAGAAGCACAATGGCTCTGACATACGGAATGCCACGTTGACAATCCGTGTGTTCACCAAAGTGATCCAACGGCTCAAATTATGACTCAATGATTGGAATTTATTCAAGGGCCAAGATCAAAGCAAGGGGAGAGGGGCTAGAAGACCTAGAAGCATCTTTGGCAGGCTATAAATAGCCCTTACTCACTCATACACGAGAGACCTTCTTTTTATCTAGTTTTTAGCTTCTAGAATTTTTAGCTTATGTAATGTTAGCTTTTAAACTTTAGCTTTAGCTTTTCAAATTCAGTAATTGTAATATCTTTTTCAATACATTGTAATCCATTTTCTAGTTAATGAAATCAAAGTTCACTTTTACTAAATCTGTCATAAGCTCTCAATAAGCTCAAATGTTTAGTTATTGTTTGATAAGCTTCTAATAAGCTCTTATTAGCTCTTTGAGTCTCTAAGCTCAAATTGAGCTTAATTCAGTCATCTAATTTACTTAAATCCTTAAAATCAGTTAATTACCATTGCTTAATGGATTTTGGACATTTGGATGATAAGCTAATCATGGAAGAGCTTATGAGACCCCTACTAGCTTATCCTTGGATAAGCTGGAGCTTGTAGACAGCTCATTGAGCCTTGATTGCCTTTGTTTAGCTAAGGATTTGTAAGTTTTCTTTTATCTTTCATGTCTTTAATATTCTATCTTAATAGTTGCTTATTTTCTGCTTATCTTTTGCTTATTGGTGCTTAATTCTATGAAATTGTGCTTATTAAGTATTTTTGATCATCTGTTTTTAAGTCTAATAGAGTAGATCTTAGTTTTCATTTTAATTGTCTTTAATCTGTCAAAAAGTAATAAATATTAGCATAATTAGTAAATCTTAATTTCTAGCTTATTTGCTTATTCATATATGTTGAATGTGGTTGCTATAAGCTGTCTATCATCTGGTTATTAATCTTTGTTCATTAGTTTTCATATTTGCTAGTTTGAATGAAAACTGTCTTAGTTAAAGGAGTGTTTGGCAAAATAGCATAAGCCATAGTAAATTGTTTGTGGCCTTGTGATCTTTGGTTGTTAAGTTTAAGCTTTCAAATAAGTTTGTTTAAGGTAGTTTTATAAGCTAGGATAGGAGTTATTTAGGGTTTCATAAGTTAGCTTAGTTTATGTTCAAGTCTGTTAGGTGTAGTTTGCATATTAAGCTCAAATCATTTCTATTAATTGCATTAGGTGTTATTAGTTTTAGTTTTTAGTTTTATGCATGTTAGAATGGTGTCAAAAGTTCTGCATCAGTAGATTTTGAGTTTTGAATCATATGCTTGTCAACTGCATCAGATTAGGAAGACAGCTTTAGTCCATTTGCTAGCTTCATTTTCAGAGGGTTAAAGTAGAGTTTAGGTTTTAATTTTTATAGCACAAGCAGGTCTTATGTCATTAATCAATTGCCTCAATTTGCTTTGTCAAAATAATGTCATTTGCTTATCTGATTTTAAGCTGCAAAATTGATTTTTGTCCTTTTCAATTCTAAAAGCAAACTCAGCATTTTCTGTCTCTTCTGTCTGTTTTCAACAAGTTTTTTTTTCTATAAGCTCTTGTTTGCAAAAGTTCTTTCAAAAAGCTCTTTTACATAGCATTTAAACCCATGTTTCAGAAAAAGTAAGTTTCTAATCCTGAGGAGCTTATTTGGTTGCTGAAAATTAAGCTCAAGGAGAGCTTATGGGACTGTTTGGTTAATAGTTTAAATTCTAGAGCTTATTTAGTTTTCTAGCTTATTGCTTGCTTATTTTTAGTTCTGTTTAACTCCTTAGCTTAGGTTTAGCATATTATAGCTTATTTAGTCTTTACTTTAGCTTATTTAGTATTCTAGCTTATATAGTTTAAGAAAAATCCAAAAAATAAGTAGTTAAGTAGTTTCTGTTATTTTATAAGCTGTTTAACAGCTTATTTAGGGCTTTTCATAAAAAGTTACTTTTATTAAAAGTGCTTATTTTCAGCTTTTCTAAAACTTTGCTTTTATAAGTTTTTAAAAATAAAAAAAAGGGAAGGTGGAAATCGGAGGTGAGCAAGACTCGAACCCCCGACCTCAACACCCTCTACCCTTTTATAACACACACCACACGCTCCACTACCAACACGCCCTAGGATCTTTTTCATTATTGTTTTGCAAAATCTAATTCTTATACACGTTTAGCCCATTTTAGCTAATAAGCTGTTTAAGCTTATTTCGTGGCTTATTTATTAAGTTGTGACCTCAAGCTTGTTTTTCCTAGGTTCTAATTAGTATAAGCTATTTTATGTATTTTTTCTAGAATTTGTATAGATAGTCTAGTATTTTTAAACATTAATTTTATTAAAAACTTTAAAAAATCATAAAAAATAGAAAAATAATCAAAAAAATGTAAATCTTTTTTTGAAAATTTTCTTTTATCAATAAGTTTCTAGGAAAATTAGTTTTGCCTTCTTAGGGTTTAATTAGCAAAATTTTGATTTTTAAAGAACGGGATTCGTTCCCGTTCTCATTTTTCGTGTTTTAAAGCTCATTTCAACTCCGTTTTTGTTCTAATTTTTTTTAAACTTACTTTTTAGTCAATTAGAGTCTATTTAAATAAAAAAATTCAATTTAGGTTTAGTTTTAGAAATTTAAGGTTTTTAATTGCCGTTTAAGGTTCCCGTTTTGCGTTTTTAATTAAAGTTTAATTTCCCGTATTTGTTTTCGTGCTTAGTTGTTATGATTTGCTTATTTTAGTTTG
>BQNB010124910.1:2164-19860 GCA_026074375.1 Tanacetum coccineum
GTGTATATATATATATATATATATATATATATATATATATATATATATATATATATATATATATATATATATATACATATGCATAAAGTTTTATAAACTTTGATCATTGTATATAAACGTAGGTATTTGTTGAAGCGTACGTTAATTTTTAGGGTTTCCGGGAAAACCTAATTGTCATTTATCGCGAAACGTAAACACTTTCACGTATCCGATAAAATAACTTATGAAATGTTAATAATTATTCTCAAAATAATTACTTAACCCTTGTTTGACGTAAACAATAATTTGCTTGATGCCCGTTTACGTTAACTGATTATTTCTTGCTTACGCGATTTAACTTAACGATTTCCATTAAAAACAAACGCGTACAATACAAAAAAAAATAGCGACTTTATCAACGTCGTACATTGTCCTAAAACACGGGGTGTTATACACGATGACAACATCAGGATTTAATATATTATGCGACCCTATATCGCCACTAATATTTATTAAGCATACCTGTACATACACTTTGCTGCAAAATATCAGATACAACACCCTAAGAGCATACACCCTTAAACGCACCCCACTCTCCAGAGCATCGTTACTTTTGAGGCATGGAATATCCAAAAGTTGCACACATAGGAAAAGAAGTATCTGCACAAACCACATCGCGGGTTCTTTCATGTTTCACCACTGGCGCGCGTGTATAAAAGTACATGAATCGCCGACAGAAGTATGCACCATTGTACGACTATTGACTGCCAAATCCATGTAAGAATAAGAACTTATACAGCTAAACTTACACTCGAAGAAAACATAATAGAACAGTAGCATACTTACGTATAAGGCTTGTTGATTGACCTGCATTTGCAACAGAATTACTAGTATGGTCAGAAATCCTATGCCCTTTAGAAACCTAAATCACTACTCATACACATATTAGAAAGTGATCGAGTAGTATTTGTACCAAAAATATCAACTCATCGGTTGAACCAAGCTTATTGAATATGATTGGACGACTGGTATATGTCTCAATCTCCCACGGAGAAACCCTTTCTGATCTCACTATAGATGTGGCTTCATCCCACTGGACCCAAAATTAACGGCAAAAAGAATTAGATTATATTCAAGTCAAAGGGGAAGTCTCAGACCAACATAATTATAGATTTTACAAACGTTTATGTCATGTTCACCTTGTTGTTCTGTTTCTAAACACAATCACCTAAGAGCATCAAACTTGCGTATTTAACTTACCAAAATCACAAAGAGTTGCAGCCTAGCTAAAACAATAACAACTGTAATATACGTTATTAATTACGGTCTTTAGTGTATTCGGGGGATATTTGGCATTACGTTTTAATGTGTAGTTATCTGTTATAGCGTAACATTGAATACAGACCTAGTGTCCTTTCTGGCTCTCTGGCTTGGAACACTGCAAGTCTGAACTTTGTCGTGCATCGCTTATAAGGTCCTCCTGCAATGTTGCAATAGGCCTCTACAGCCGCCTTGTTACTCGAACCCAAATCAACATCACCAAGCCTCCTTTTTGCAATTCCTACTTAAGGAAAACATCAATGATTGTTTCTTTTTTATTAGGATAATCAGAAACACTCAACCATGAATCTACATCAAACCCCACCATTCCCAAAACCCCATATTTTTTTTGAAAGTCAACATGGATATAGTTAAATTATTTCTTTAGACATGTTTGGATGCCGCCACGGTTATATATGTTACTAATGAACTCAACAAATACCCCAAGTTGTGAGAAAACCCTAATTTCAAAATTAAATTTTTTATTTATGTATAAGCAATAAAATTGTTAAACCTCAAAGCAATAAGAATGAATTTTCTATAAAAAATTTGGTACCTTATTTTTGTATTTCTTGATTTTTTGTACTAATTCTCATCTCCTTCCTCATCATCATGAGATGATAACTCTTCAAATGTTTTGTTCTTCTTCACCGCTATAAACTTGGTAAATGATAAGGAAGCCATGGAAGTTCTGGAATGAGAGAATACACGTATGTGTTCTGTATTAATTATATGTGTTAAAGAGAAGGCATAAGAGCGAACTGAAGTAGACAAGCCAAAGAAACATGCCTAAAGAAGCCCAAACAAAAATATGCATGCTTTGGTCCTCACATGTAATGACGATTAGGAGTATGTAAAATTAAACTTTTCCCAACGCATTCTTTACAAAACACAAAAAATACATTACTCACTACTACAAAAATGGCCATAGAGCCCGGTTGAAAAGAGCCACGAAGCCCGGTTTTGCCTAGGGCTTAAAAGGGTGGGGACTCTATTTGAAAACCAAATACTATTCTCTCGGTTTTCTCTTACGGAACATGGCTCTATGTGGAAAACAAAAATAAAAAAAAAATATTTTTTTGGAAGAATTCAGCCATTAGATCAAATTTTGAAGTGCAAAAAAAAAACCATTCCTTATTTTCATCTATTTCAAGAAATCCTAACTATCAAATCTTCATCTTTACTTCTATCTTTAGCCAAGCCTTCAAACCATGACTCATCTTGTTTTTAAGCTTCTGTTCTAGCCGACTCATTAAAAATAGCTAGAGGCTGCATATATAATAAGTATGGATTAGAACGTACAAGTGAAATAACAAAAACAAAGTTCAAAATTCAAATGTGGAAATTAAACCACATTAAGCTTGAAGTATACTATTGTTGATTCGGCTTACAATTAATGCCCATTAAACATGGTAATCAATCATCAACAATAAAGGACATTACAAAACGCTAAGACTTCTTTTGCCATCCGTCCCATTCTACAGAAACAAAGCTAGATAGATAAAAAAGAAAAATTTACTCACTAGTTTTTTCCTGGAACTACAAAGCATTGATGCTTAATTGACAGTAAGTAGGCCTCATGCACTTCAATCACTTCATCAAAAGATCCAACTACTTCCATACTTTCACATAACTAGCGTCATGCACCTGTTATTGCAAACGTCATTAGTCCACCTCTCTCAACCCATAAACATACACCATCTAGACATGTATTTTGATTCCACATATAAACAAGTATGTATAATAAGGTTATTACTCTGTCCATAACATATTGATGAAATACGCATCGATGAAATGAAGTAGTTTTTGCTCCCCCAGCCATCTATGCTTATGGTTAAATGTCATTGTGCTTCTCATTCCTGGAAAGATACCATCATTCACTCAGAAAAACACACATACAAAGAACGAAAAACAGTTACCTGGTTGTACTTTTTCTATAAATCTGAATCATTAAAAGATTATCAAAAGATAGTTGTCACATTTGGGTCATTTTGTGACCGTAATCTTAATAGTTTAAAATAAAATTTGTTATTATATACAAGTCAAGAAATTTAAATGTTAGTTTCGGATATCATATTAAAAGTATCATTTTTGACAGTTAGTTTTTTCGCTAAAATAACCCAAACAAGACAAAACCATCTTTTAATGACTAAGGTGTGCAGTATTGGTATGACTTAAAAAAGAACAGATGAGAAAGTGTGATGGAAATTTACGCAAGTAACCAATAAACTCAATTACTCAAATAAGGTCAGATTTCCAAAATGAAAAATACAGGGGATTTTGGTACTATAAGAAAGTTACCTTCTTGTCAAGCTAGAATATAAAACAGGATGTTGGCAATCATCTTTGTTTTACCCTCAGTCCAATTGATCGTCCCGGGCTTCTGTATGGACACACTTAACGGTCCTGATGGGCCAAGCATAAACAAGAAAATTATAGGTTCATTCATTAAGCCCAAATAATCATGAGCTCGCTTCCAGACTCTTGCATTAGAGATACGTGAATGAGCCACCTGTAATCCACATTCATTTCAAATGATTTTTGGTTTAAAGATCACACAGAGAAAGCATTATGGGATGGTCTAAACAGCTATACTGACCTTGCCAAGTGATATAACCTCAACTGTGATGATCTTCTAACAGTTGTGCTGCTGGAGCCAAGAACGGAATCTCCAACGCCTAGCCGGCTTCCAAGAAAAAAAATATATTTATAAACATAAGGAACAAACACTGAACATTTATTTAGCTGGATGCAATGGGTAGATTTGGGTGGTATATCTTGCACTGAATAGGTCAAACATCAAAAGTTAGCTATATATCTTACAGATTGAAAGTTACCAAAATTTATCTTTAAAGCATACAACCTTCTAAATCATGTACATAGATTTTTAGTCTTATAATATTGCTTTTTTAACAGATTATATATAAAAATCTGAATTGTTTTTGAAAAAAATTATATATACTGTACTTTTATTTGTGCAAATGAGTCGTACAAAGATGATAACGACTTAAACGAGAAAGAATGCTCTCTTTTAATGGCTCAAACTATTGGCCTATTTCGACCCATATAATAAATGACCCATTAGAACCCATTACCTAAAGCAACTTCATAGTTTATGGCACACTAAACCGATAATTACATTTAAGACATGACTATTAATTACTATAAACCATTTATGAATAAAAAGAAAAATACTAAACCTTAAAACTAATAGACATTTAAACGCCCTTAATACAAAACAGCCAACTTAAGAAGGTAGCAAGAGTATGTTGTGAGACACCTGTTATGATGTGTTTTCATTTCAATTATTACATTGTTACATGTATGACAAAAGCACAAGCATAACACCCATTTACGATAGCAAACACCACAACCAAACACCCCATTTACGACAGCAAACACCATAACCAAACATCCCATTTACGACAGCAACACCACAACCAAATATCCTATTTATGACAGCAAACAACAGGTCCTTAAACCCCTATTTTTGACAGCAAACAGGAGGTTCAAACACCCTATTTGTGAAAGCAAAAAAAATTGACTAAACGCCCCATTTCTGACATCAAATAGCAGAACCAAACACCCATTTATCACAGCAAAATACAACCACAACACCCATTTATCACAACAAAATACAATCACAACACCCATTTACAACTGATTATATTATCTTTGTATCGAAAATAAAGATTTGTTTTGTGGTTATATAATCTTATTTTCCATACAGAGGCAAAAAAACAATGAATTTCAACTTCATTCAAATCAAGACTTTATTACCAAACAATACAAAAAACATATAAAGATACACAACTTATTCAAGAATAAAACTTAACAACAACATTATTGAGATATTAAACAAGTTAATTGAACAACAACATCAATTGTAGCAGTTGGGTACCTCTTAATTCGATTTGTATGTTGCTAGCCTGGTTACCTAATGAACGAGGCTTGTGACGGCAATGGTGTGTGACAATGGTGGTGGTCGTGGTGGTGTGTAACGTTGGTTAATTGGTGGTGTTAAGCGGCAGAGAACATTAGAGGGTTTGGGGGCTGTGAAAGTGAAGAGGGGGAAAGTTTAGGTATTATGAAAGTGATGAAAATTAGGGATCGAAATAAGGCGCCCAAAACATTTATTAAGTTTTTTGATTTATTTTTGGAGTAGTGATAATGAGGCCCGCTAAGAAAGCCTAACAATAGACCTACTCCATACAATTCATGTCAAGTGTACTAAACATCTTCTCTCTCATCAGTATTCACCAATTAACTTTTAAAATACACCAATCAAAAGTTTAGGTCTATTATTAGGTCTTAGTTTTAGGCATACATTTATATTTCCTTATTTTGGAGACCCGCCTAAAGTTTTACAAAGAAGCTGTGATAAAGAAAAAATAAAAAAGAATAGAGCCCAATTTTATAAAAAAGAACACGACTCTGTAGAATGAATAGAGCCCGGTTTCTTCGAAAGAAACATGGCTCTAAAGTTTTTTTTTATCATAAAGCCTTGTTTTTTAAAAGAAATATGGCTTTATACATATTTTTAGAACAAAGAATCCTTTTAGAGCCTGTTTTTCACTAAAATCAGGCTCTATTAAGGAGGCTCTATGTCCATTTGTGTAGTAGTAACTTAACAAGTGAAACTACAAAACATATTTTTTGTGTTTTCTTTGTTTCCCTTGTAACTCCCATTCTTTTCTTCAAATAGTAAACAATGTCACATGAACATGTTTTTTTACGTTTTGTAGAAAAAATTTAACCATTGTTAGGAATCGAGAAAAGACTCGGTCACTACCAAATTAGTATATTGTAGCTCGTAGTCAATCATTCGGTTACGCGTAAGCTAACCGGGCCAAGCCCATGGACTATCCATGGGCTTGCCGTCTATATGAGGTATTATATAAGCCATCTCCAACCCATGGAGAGGTGTTGGTCATTTGTAAGAACTCTCATTTTATGTTATTTTCTTTTTCTCTCTACAAGTGCCACCCACTCTCTTTCTCTCTCTAGATTCTTATAGATATACTTGATTTGTGATATCATTAATTGGTATCAGTCGCCATGGGGTGATTGTGTAAGTTTGTGTGCGTTTTATAGATCAAAACATACGGTTTTAGTGTCTTATAAAAGGGTTCGTATGTTTTTTATAAAAACAAAATTTTTGTGTTTAAAATCTTAAAGTTTGTGTTTTTATGATTGTACTAGCCTAGATATAGTTAGTTGTACAAAAGGTTTTGATCAAAAAGGTTAAAAAGTATGGTTTTTTAAGTGATTTAAAAGTTGGTTTTCTGGAAGAGTTTGAATACTGCGAAATAGGTATGAACACTGCAGAATAGGTATGAGTTCTGCGGATTAAGCAAAAGTCACTGCGAAATAGGTATTTCATAATTTCTGTGAAATATGTTTTTCCATATTTCTGCGGAATAAGTTTACAAGTGGTTTCTTTCTACGGTTTATGTAATTTTAATGAAACAAAACTCTGCCAAAAATTTCTTGTTTCTGCGAAATATGTTTGAGGTTGTTTATGCGGAATAAGCACTTCAGAATAAGTCATACATGTGTTACATATTTTTGCTGTTTATGTCATTTTAAGGAAAACAAACTCTGCCAAAATTGTCATTATCCTGCGGAATATGCTCTAAGTTTCTTACTGCGGAATAAGTTTACAATTGTTTCTGCAGAATACGCACAAGATTGTTTCTGCGGAATAAGCATACACTAGTTTCTGCGAAATAAGCACAAGACTATTTCTGCGGAATAAGCACCAATTTATTTATGAGGAATACATAAAATTTCAAGAAAAAGTTATTTTCAACAGTTTGTCTTGGATTAGTAAAATCCCTTGAAATACTAACTTATTTTCCCGGTTTAATCAAGATTTGTAAAATCCCATGAAATAACAAGGACTTAATCACTTATAACAACATCACTTTAACATAATTCATCATCATTCAATAAATCGATCTAATCATTTCATTTCACATTTCAATAATTTAAAATGAGTTTATCATTAGCAAAAAATGTTATTGTTGTCGGGGCTGACAACTGTCCCCCTATGCTCGATAAGACTAATTACAGTTCTTGGGAAAGTCGTATGATGTTGTACATCAAAGGCAAGGAACATGGCAAGTTACTTGTTGATTCAGTTCTCAACGGACCTTTCAAATACGGAACAATTGTAGAACCTGGAAATGAAACTATTCCAGCAACGGTTAGAGCACGAACATATACTGATCTCACAGATGAAGAAAAGATTCGTGAATCAGTTGATATCAAGGCAACAAACATTGTTTTGCAAGGTTTACCTCAAGACATTTTCAATTTGGTTAATCATAATGAACATGAAAACTAGATTGGGATGAGTCAAAATTTACTAATCAAGTTCAGAGTTATTCATTGCCAAGAGCGAGGTCAAGTTCGTATGATGTTTTGACACATTCATTCTATGGTTTTTTTTTTTTTTTTTTTTTTTTTTTTTGTTTTTGTTCGGAGATGAAATATATTTATTCATATTACATGCGGTTTGCCCAGCTAATCAATGATATGCATATGATTGGAATGACAATGAAACCACTCCATGTCAACACAAAGTTTGTCAATCATCTTCAACCTGAATCGAGCAAATTTGTCACAGATGTTAAATTAGCAAAAGACATGCATACCACTAGCTTTGATCATTATATGCTCATCTAATGAAACATGAAGCTCATGCAGATGAAGTTTGTTTATCAAGACAAAGGTATCTGGATCAGATAGCCTTGGTTGCTAATTCTCCAACTTATTTGAACCCGACTAAGTATTATCTACAGTTGTCATCTGCTACTCAACAATACTATTCACCTCCTGCACCACAACGTTCTTATGATCCACCAATCGTCCAAAAATTACAATATCAGCAACAAGTTGTCACTTACTCTCCAATGGTTCGTCAACAACCATATCAAGCACCTGCTTTGCAACAATCCTATCAAGCACCTGCTATTCATCAACCATTGCAACCATTATCTTTAGAGTTGGATTCAGGACTTGTTGTTCCATCTTTTAACCCTTCTGATGATCCAATTGCCAAATTGAAAAAGCTAATGGAATTTGTAACTACAGCATTCACTCATTGTTTCCCACAAACAAACAATCAGCTAAGAACCTCGTCTAATCCTATGAACCAAGCAACCATTCAAGATGGAAAAGTAACCGTGCAGACAGTTCAGGGGAGACAGACACATGGGTATGCTCATAATAGGGCAAGGAACACTGCTACAAATCAGGGTGTTAACAGACAAGGGGCTACAGATTAAACAAGGGTGGTTAAGTGTTACAACTGTCAAGAGGAAGGTCATTTTGCTAGACAGTGTACCAAACGAAATGGCCTAAGAATTCAACATGATTTAAAGAAAAGATGTTGCTGACTGAAGCTTTAGAATCAGGAGCTTATTTGGATCCGAAACAGTTGGCCTTCTTAGCAGATAATGAGTATATAGTTACTCCAGGTCAAGCATCTCAAGAAATTTGTCACACCTCCAAACAGGGCCTGGACGAAAACACGTGTCCGGGGGCGTGATGTCATAATATACATCACACAAGATCAAGTAAACGACTACTGTATGGATGTTTGATAAAACATAACTTGTTGTTTTGATTAAAAATAAAATAAGTTTTACAATATTCTTAACATAATTAAAATAGTTTTAGCGGAAGCTTAAGACAAATGCAGCAAAACCATAACATGTTTTTAAGACAACGAGTATTGAAAATTTTAAAGATAAATATTATTGAAAGACACCCGGCAATGCATGCAACATCAATTAGCACCTCAAGAATAATCCAGCTAAGCACCTGCAAAAACATGCTTAAAACAGTCAACATAAAGTTGGTGAATTCATAAGTTTGAATTTAGTATTAAAAGTGGACCACAAGTTCACAGTACGCATGCGGTAGTTATAACATATACAACTTCACATAAAAAGTATTTACTGTTACACTAAGCTCATGACACCGAGGTTTAATTCAAAGAAGCATATTATATGCCAATCAAGAAATTAACTGCCCTAGAGGTATCTGACCAAGATCACCTAGTGAAATCTGACATGGTATATATCCGTTTGTTCGTGTCTCCCGAATCTAGTAAGCGCTACTTACCCGGATAGGGATAATTAGTCCCAATAGATCTATTTACAACATTCACGCTCACTTAACCAGTACGGTCGGTTAAGAAATTAACGGTTCATGATAGTTCGGCCATTAGTGGTCTATTCACAACTTAGGCAACACGTAATCAGGAAAAGGTGACGTAAAGTAACTGTGTCCATAGTTTAAAAACAAGCAATGTTCTCACCCCCAAAGTAGTAAAGTAGAAATAGTAAAACGTCGAGCTATGAACTTACTTTTAGCAAATGGTGAGATAAATATCAATGAAGTGATATAATGCCAAGAGGTCCTACTTGCGACCTAAATCAATGACGCGTCTTAGAAAGACGAAAAGTATACGAAACTTGTACGAATCGTTATAAGAGAAAAAGTCATCCATGAGTGTTTGTGCTTTGACTTAATTAACAAAACGTGACTAAATAAAATTATAGAGTTTTTCGTTAAGTTTTGGCGTTTAACCAAAAATTACCATTTTTAGTAAGTTTCTATTTTTGGAAAGTTTTTAGTTTCGGGACATTAATACCGTCTCCTATATTTGCAAAATTCATATTTCCTTAAACGCACTAGAGAATCCTAAACATTTAACTTCCATGCCTATCTCGCTAATATTCACTAAATTTACTATTTTTAGTAACCTTAACGCTTTCCCTAAAATATGTTAACGACATTTCTAATGATACTAATCAATATATATGTGATACTATATGTTTTACTAGTGTTTTAAAAGCTCAAATCATCCCGAAAGCGTCTGAAAACTCATTTTAATATTCACATCAGCACCTTCGTTAATTATTTTGCCGAAAAATGTTTCAAGTTTCATTTGGCTATAACTTGGCCGTTTTAAGTCCGATTTTAGTGTACAATATATGAAAATCTATCTACTCGAAATGAGCTCTCCAAAAACTACCTTTACGCCTAATGAAAACATTCCTAAGTCGACCAAAACCTCTAAACAATTTCGGATCAGCAACTATGTATTTCACAAACGCTTTCAAAAATTCCACCAAACTTTACAATAGTGTCTAATCTAGCCTAATCTCCATTCACAACTAATCCACAACAAAACCACACCTAAAAATAACCTAATCCCTTCATTTCTATTGTCGCAACTCACTTTTCAACTTACCTCACCAAGATCATAAAGTCATAAACATGTTACTTCTATTTTTATAAAAGATGTCAAGATGTTATTTCATTTCTTTTAGAAAAATTAACACAAACACCATAGGACTTTATAGATCTATGCAAGAACATAAGTAAATAATGAATGAAAGTAGAAATGAAAGCATAAGTTTCAAAGTAAGCTTACAAAATGAAGAACAAGCTTAAGAAATATGATAGAAGATGATGGAAGACTTGGATCTTGAAAAACCCTAAATAATAACCAAACCCTAATTTGTAGATCTTGAAATAAACCCTTGAATCAATGAACTAATACTTGAAATCACCCTAAATAACCTTAGATATGAACCTAGTATACTTGGATCTTGCACTAAATCAAAAAAATGGAAACCCTAAGAGGGTGTTTGTTTGCCGTGAGCCAAGAGAGGGAAAAAGAGAGATGAGAAATTTTGACGAGGCTAAGAAATGAGAAATGACCTAGTGTGTGTGTTATAACATGGTATTTATAGGATAAGAGATAGTTTAGGGTTTCTTGGTTTGTAGTATCAAGTCACCAACACACACAAAAGTGTATGTGTATGCCTTGCTCGGCCGAACACAACCACAAGGACCAAGGGGTTCAATATTTAGGACCATGGTTCTTATATTTAGGCTTAGATTTGAATTTTGGTGAGTCAAAGTGGAAGAGATCACATGCACTAGTCTTTCATAGTTTCTTGTGCATGGTAATGTCTCCATGAGAAGTCACTATCGTCCCCTTACATGAGTACATGTATAATAAAACAAGAAAGATGCATTTGATTTAATTTCAAGACTTATGGTTGCTTTGGTTTGGGTTTAGGCATCCAAAATTATTAAGAGGAGGAGTGTGAACGAAAATTTTGACTTATAAACATGAGATGTACGATAACTAAAGTTTACACGAAAAGATTTCGGGTTTCTGGGTTTCCGTTTGACGTAAAACGCTAAAACCGTACGACGTACGCGAAAAACGTATAAATCATAAACGAAAGTGAAATGACCTATGTAACACTTTAATATGATAAAAATAATGCATATAACATGTAAATTAATTGAAGTCTGAAACCGGAACGCGTCCGATGACATTTTTCATATTTACGCGAGTTAACTTCCCGGTAAATTGCCAGATTCAAACGTAACGTATAAAAGTAAAAAATAATGATCGAAAAAGTTAAAAATATTGAGCTAAATTTACGAAGTGTGACATCCTTCCCCCATTAAAAGAGCTTTGTCCTCAAAGATGAAGACATAACTTTAGACGCAGGTGCAGGGTTAGCAAAAAGATGAGGATACTTTTTCTTCATTTGGTCTTCGCGCTCCCAAGTAAACTCAGGACCTCGTCTTGAGTTCCAACGGACTTTCACAATTAGGATGCGGCTTTGCTTTAGTTGTTTAACTTCTCGATCCATGATTTTGACTAGTTCTTCAATGAAATTAAGCTTGTCATTAATCTAGATTTCATCCAACGAAATAGCTAGGGGTTCGTCGAAGAAACACTTCTTCAAATTGGAAACGTGAAAACCTCTTGATCCATGATTTTGACCGGTTCTTCAATGTCTTAATTGCTTTGGGAGTTCAAGTCGGTATGCAACCGTTCCCACTTTAGCAAGGATTTTGAAAGGTCCAATATAACGAGGATTTAGCTTCCCCCGTTTGCCGAAACGTATCACCCCTTTCCATGGCGATACTTTCAACATAACCTTATCTCCAGCTTGAAATTCCAATGGCTTACGTCTCCTATCAGCGTAGCTCTTTTGTTTATTACGTGCTGCTTGAATACGCTTCTTGATTTGGATGATCTTTTCCGTGGTTTCATGAATAATCTCAGGGCCAATAAGCTAACCATCTCCAACCTCAGCCCAACAGACATGCGATCAACACTTTTGACTGTACAGTGCTTTAAACGGTGCAACTTTGATACTCGTATGGTAACTTTTGTTGTCGGAAAACTCCACCAAAGGTAGGTGTCTATCCCAACCTTTCCCAAAATCAATCACACAAGCACGTAACATGTCCTCCATGGTTTGGATGGTTCTCTCACTCTAACCATCCCTCTGTGGATGATAAGCCATACTCATATCCAATTGAGTACCTAGAGGTTTGTTTAGCGATTGTCAGAAATGAGATGTAAATTTACTATCTCGATCAGAAATAATCGAAACTAGCACGCCGTGCCTTGAGACTACTTCCTTCAAGTATTGTCTCGTCAACTTTTCCATTGAGTCGGTTTCCTTCATTGGTAAGAAATGAGCAGACTTGGTGAGTCGGTCAACAATTACCCAAATTGCATCTTGACCAGATGACATCTTTGGCAACCTAGTAATGAAATCCATAGTAATGTTCTCCTACTTCTATACTGGGATCACAGGTTGAACCAACAAACAGAATGTTTTTTGGCATTCGGCCTTTACTTTGGCACATGTCAGACACTTACTGACGTAGGTGGCAATCTCAGCTTTCATATTTAGCCACCAATACAGTTTCTTCAAGTCTTGGTACATCTTGTCCGATCCAGGATGGATCAAATACTTTGACTTATGCGACTCGTGCATAATCAAAGTCCTCAAGTTGCCAAAATAGGGTATCTAACTTCTATTCCTCAAACATAACATTCCATGAGCATGGGGCTCCAGATTCTTAATCATACCACCCAAATCTTCAGTTCTATAATTCTCTTCATTTCTTGCCTCAACCTAAGCGTTTAAAATTTGCACGGGAAGGTTTAGACCAATCTTCATAACCAAAGCTCGAACTCGTAGCGGCTTAATTCGTTCCTTTTGGCTCAAAGCATCCGCCACCACATTCGCCTTTCCTGGATGATAATGAATTTTATAGTCGTAGTCACTCAACAATTCCAACCATCTATGTTGTCTCATGTTTAACTCGTTCTGATCAAGAATATGTTGCAAGCTCTTATGATCAGTGAACACAACGCACTTCGTGCCATACAAATAATGTCTCCACATTTTGAGAGCAAACACCACTGCTCTAAGTTCTAAGTCATGTGTCGTGTAATTCTTCTCATAAATCATGAGTTAACGTGATGTGTAGGCTATGACTTTCTCCCTTTGCATCTGAACCGCGCCCAACCCCTTGTGAGAAGCATCATAATAAACCACGAAGTTTTCACTACCTTCGGGTAAGCCAACGATCGTGGCAACTAATACAATATTGTGCTTCCATGTTCTAAATGCAACATCGCCTTTTCACTCCAATCAAACTTCACGTTCTTTTGAGTCAATTTCGTCATAGGTTTGGCAATCTTCGAGAAACCTTCGATAAATCGTCGGTAATATCCAACAAGACCTAGAAATTAACAAATCTATGTCGGAGTCTTGGGCGATGCCCAATCCTTGATTGACTCAATCTTAGTTGGGTCTACGTGAATGCCTTCACTATCAATCACGTGACCAAGAAATTGTACCTTTGTAAGCCAAAATTCACACTTTGAAAACTTGGCGTACAATTCTTCCTTCTTAAGAAACTTCAAAATTAACTTAAGATGTTCTGGATGTTCTGGATGTTCTTCCTCGCTCTTGGAGTAGATCAAGATGTCATCAATAAAAACGATCACGAATTTATCTAAGTAAGGTTTGCACACCAGATTAATCAAGTCCATGAATACTGCCGGTGTGTTTGTCAGTCCAAAAGGCATTACTTGGAACTCGTAGTGGCCGTAGCAAGTCCTAAATGTCATATTTCGAATGTCCTCGTCACGAACTCTGAGTTGGTGATAACCAGACCTCAAGTTGATCTTCGAGTAAACACTTGATCCTTGCAACTGATCAAATAAGTCGTCGATTCTCAGAAGTGGATACCGATTCTTCACAGTCAGCTTATTTAGTTTACGGTAATCGATACACATCCGAAAAGATCCATCTTTCTTTTTAACAAACAAGACCGAGGCTCCCCAGGGTGAGGAACTCGGTCTTATAAATCCTTTGTCAGAAAGTTCTTGTAGTTGTGTAGACAATTCTTGCAGTTTTGACGGTGCTAATCTATACAGGGCTCGTTCCATAGGAGCAGCACCTGGGACCAAGTCGATTTGGAATTCAACTTGTCATATTGGGGGTAATCCAGGCAATTCTTCTGGAAAGACCTCCAGAAAGTCCCGTACAGTCGGCACATCCTTAAGTCACTTCTCCTCTGACTTGTCTTTGGTTTCCTTCTTCATAACTTATGCCAGAAAAATTAGGCAAACTTTCTTAATATATTTCTAAGTCTTAGTACACAATATAATGCTCAACTTCGACTTCTTTCCTTTGCCATTTCAATCACATTGAACTATCAAAACTTCATCCCCATAGGGAATCCGCACAATCTTCTCATCACACATGATCACCGCATGATGGTTCGCTAACCAATCCATGCCGATGACGACGTCAAAACTACCAAGTTCTACCGGCATTAGGTCAATATTAAATGGGTGACCTAGCAATCCTAACGTACAGCCTCTAAGTATAGTGTTAGCTTCAGAAACTCTCCCGTCGGCTAATTTGACAGAATAGTTAACGTCTAAAGTATCAAGGATTATATCAAGTAAGGTGCTAAAAGTAGTCGACACAAAACTTTGATCGACACCCGAGTCAAATAATACAGAAGCATAATGGTTGTTGAGAAGAAACATACTCGTGACGACGTTGGAATCGGGGTTCGCGTCTCCTCCACCTAGCACATATGCTTTTCCTCTTGCTTCACCAATCCTATTCTTGTTTCCAGTTTTGTTTCCATGGTTCTGATCTTTCAACTTTGGGCAATCACTCCTGTAGTGTCCTTGACTTCCACCCTCAAAACAAGTTAAAACTCTCTGATTCACTACTTGACCCCTCTAATTGGAAGTAGTGGAATTTGTGGCCTTACAGTCCCTAGTCAAATGTCTAACCTTGTTTCACTTCCCACATCTCATAGTGCATTTCCCTTCATGATGAAATTTACACTTGTTGCAGAGAGGTAGCGGTCCATTATACACTCTTCTTTCATTGTTGACAGCCGTATAGGCTCTTGCTACATTCTGACCTCCAACATTCTGTCTTTTGAATGGTGGTTGCTGCCCATGGTTGTCTGTTAGGATTTATTGATTTGATGATACAAAAGAATGAAACAAGGATGATACAAACGGATTACAAAAGGGTCTCATTCGACATTATGGAATTCTAGAAGATGGAGAATTCTAGAAGACTTGCTTAAAAAGATAAAGATCAAGATTAGGAAAGATTTAGTTTCCTAATACAATTAGATTTCCTTTGTAAGTCTAGATGGACTCTATATATAAAGAGATCCCTAGACATTGTTTAGGTGTGTGTTTCCTAGACGCTGTGTGTGTTTTAAGGTGTTTTAATCATGTTTTAGGAAATCACCAACGATCTCACCACTTGAGATAATTTTAACCCTAAGATCAAAGTATCTTTGATCCCTGTTATAGTTAGGTAACATGTTCTATTCTGATCAAATAGAATTGGGGCTTGTATGAATGTAAACCTTGTTAATAACATTGTCTTTATTTATATTCCGCTGCGCAACATCAATACTTTGTTATTATAGATCCTAGATGAGTTTATAAACGATCTTCACAATTTTATAAAGATCGTTTAAAACTCATCTAGGATCTATAATAACAAAATAACAAAGTTTGTTAATGCGCAACGGAATTTAAACAAAAAACGATGTTATTTAACAAGGTTTACATTCATACAAGCCCCAATTCTATTTTATCATGATAGAACGCTTGTAACTTGATTCTTTAAAACGAGATTTTTCTGTTCTTAATAAATTCGAAAGTTAAAATGCCAAAGAAGCATGAATGAAGTATGAATGCAAAAATGCATGAATATTGAAATTTTGCCAATGAAGCATACATTTGATTATATGGAACAAGTAAAAGATGTGTCGTGATATCCCACTCCGCTAACCACGAGGTGGGGGTTCAAACTAAGACATCTTTACTTCTAGGGATTTGGTGTGTTGTGATATCTCACCAGGAAGCGAGGTCTAGGTGAGGGTTCAAACTAAGACACTTATCCTTAGCCATATTAGGAAGAAGGTGTTGTTGTGATTTCCCACTACGCTAGCAACGGGGTGGGTTCTCAAACTAAGAACATCGGTCGTTGGTTGTGATATCCTACTAGGGAGCGAGGCCTGGGTAGGTGTTCAAACTAAGCAACGCATTCCTAGCTTTAAGAACTTATGAGTATAATGATGAAGATGTTGCAAAAAGTTCTACAGTTAAAATCTCGTTCTTTAAAATCAAGTTACAAGGTCCTAATAAGTTGTTGCTTTGAGTCATGATTCATCTTGAATTACGACTATGGAAATAAGTTGATCTATGGTTGAGTTGAAATGAGTACACACATTTAAAACCATACATTCATGTTGGGAGTTAAAAGTTCACAAGTCATAAGTATGAGTGCTTAGCATGTAGACTTATATTGACAAATGATCTTGTTTAATTGCTTGGTTTGGATCTAGTGAAAAATCGGGGACGATGAATTTATCCGTCAGGACATCCGTAGATTATTCTATGGTTGTTTCTCATTCTATGATCCCAATGTTGATAAAATAAAGGAAGTCAAACAGGTAGTCAAAAAAAAAAAAAAAAAAATCCAAAAATATTAGGGATAGTTAGTATACAAATAAAAAAGTTGGTGAAAATGGGACTTGTCGAAGCTTTTGATTCTTTAGTTTCCCTTGACAAACACTGTGCTACTTTTCAAAGTTATTAGTCGAGGGAGATTAAGATTCTTAGTTTTCGTAAATGCTTACTTCATAGCAAGCGTCTCATGGATATAAGTTATATTACTAGCACAAAAAACCCTACCGCTCAAAAAATTCCACCCCAAAAATATGTGGTTTGCCCCTATATCTTTAGGAATAAAAGCATTCATTTTAGTGCTTATGAGAGTATACCGGTAGTATTATAAATTCTAGAACTTGCTCTAGCGATTTATCCCGAGACCGCTAGTGAGATCGCATTCGTCTGATTAGGATTTACTAAGTGATAAGAGGCATTAGGATAAACCCTTGTTTTTATCCATATTTGTTATGGTTATGATGGTCTCCTCGATCATATAACTACCCCTACACCCTTGCTTTGCACTCATTTTTGGTGTGAGATA
>BQNB010124911.1:0-19860 GCA_026074375.1 Tanacetum coccineum
GGTAATCAAGATTGGTACTATCAAGTATACAAGATGTTCTAAGTATATAAACTTAATGCTGTCAATGCCATGGGACTATTAATGTTGTTAGTTAACACATTAGTGCTGCCAACAGTACTAAGTTCCAAGGTCGAATAAAACTTAATGCTGCCATGAAGGATTAATGCTGCTAGCTTTGTGATTGCAAGTGGTTTATGTTTCAAGTCTACTTAGTGTTGCCCAAGGATGATTTGTGTTGCCAGTAATAAGAGTTAATGATGCTTGGGCTCGGACACTGATTAATAATGTATATGTTAACTTAATACTGCCAACAAAAAGTTTATATTGACAGCTGGAAGAAATAGTTTCAACTGCTAGTTTCATCAGATATCGAACAGTACATGGATAGAGGATATCAGACAACACACACAGGAAGAAAGTTTTTGGTTTTGGTTTACATGTTCTTAACAGATTTAAAGGCTCGTATTTATTGGAAGAATTGGTTATGAAGATGGTTATTTATCACTTATTTGACGGTGAAGTGGAATTACTTAGGTGTGTGTTCTTATTATATCTTAAACGGCTCACAACGTTTAGAGATAACTTGTTCGTGCTTAGAAACGATGTGACGAAGACTTGTCAAAATCTAGCAAAGGTGTGTGATGGTGTATGATTTACAAACTTATGGTGCTTAATGCTCACATTTTCTATCACTTTGGTTATGTGTCATAGAAGATGAGGATTTTTGTCAAGAGGTTGCGATCTACATATATTTCTATAAATTTATTTATAAAGTTTGACGACAAACGAGGATATGACAAAGAAATAAGATACAGTTTTGGGTTATTCTACTTCAGCATCAAGGTTTGTTATACTTAGTTTTTCTCATCATAATCATTACATCGAAGCCTACGAGAATTTGCCGATCCAGAAAATGTTTAACATATGGGTTTTTTGTTTTTTTATTAGGGAACTTAAATGTTAACATGTTTAACCATTAACATGCATCATCGAGGTGAAGGTTTTACTACAGATGGACATTATACTACAGCTGAAGTGTAGTTCTACTACTCAAGTTCAATTTTCTTATTTGTAAGTCAGGTGGTAATTGAGGAGTTAGAAGCTTAGATTAGAAGTGTGATGTTGGTTTGTAGTGGTCAAGATCAATTCATGTGTCCCCTATTTTATTATGACAAAAAGGGGAAGAAGATGTTAACAGGTATAATTAGCAACTTATAGATCCTTGGTATGGCATGGTACAAAGGAAATCTACTTAAGGGGATGTTTTGTTTCATTCAAGGAGATCCATGATCTCAACTTTAGGGGAAGCTTTGATTAAAGGCTTTATGATAAAGTTCGTACAAGAACATTGTTTGTTTTGTCATCATAAGATTATGGGGAATGATTGTTGGGAATTATAATTTGATAGACAAAAGAAACAAGTAAAGATAACAAAAGGAACAAAATCATCATTAAAGAATTCATAAGCTGGTAAGAATATGAAAATTTGGTCAAAATATATCAAAAGATGAAGATTTGGAAGATCTCCTTAAGAAGATAAAGATAACATAAGATATTTCTTAATGTTTAAAAGATTTACTTGTTTATATCTTTATGTTAACTTCCTCTCTAAGTCATGATCTCTCTATATAAAGAGATCATAGACACATAGTTTTAGTACATAGAAAAACGTGTATGTGTGTGTAAGAGTTAGAGATGTAGACGTCTATAGTGGTGGTGTAGCCTTAAGGTTAAGGTAACTTGATCCTATTACAGATTAGTTGTAACCGTTCTAGATTCTGATCAATATAATTGGGCGCATGCGTTTTGATAATAAAGAAACATGTTACAATATCATATGTTCTTATGTTAATTCTGTATCTATACAGTAGATGTGTTTATGTTCAATGTTATTGTTAATCCTAGATATAGTTCTAAACAAACTAAGCTCAAACGATCTAAGGAGTTCTATCATACTCCACATGTCTTTGTCATATGCTTTATTCTATTGCAACCTCTAAAAACTACAATCTTGCATTCTTCTTTGCGAAACGAATTGAGTTGGTTACAAAACAAGCTCGGTTAATCCTACCCTACGGTATGTTTGATATTAACTCGCTTAATTAAGATAAGTCATGTCAAGATTTCTACTTGAGTTGGTAAATATCGATATGTAATTTTATGATCGTGTCATGTTTCCTCTTGCTCCTCACTATGATCGAAAGACACAAAATGATTATGGCATGAAAAGAGGTCATCCTTCCACTTTCGCTTCATCTTCCTCCTCCTTCGATCATCCATCATCCTCTCATCACATCGATGATGATAAATATGAAAATGATGAAGGTACCTCTCATGCTAGCACTCCTTCCCCCACTCGTTATGTCAACTCTTTGTCAAATGAAATTCCTCAAGTATTTTCAAACCCTCCAAAAAATGAACAAACCATGTCAATAAAACCATGCAAACCTTTTCACTCGCCAAACCAAAATTTGAAACCGCAAGTCCAATTACGAGATCAGCACTAGAGCAGACTAAGGTCAATCAGGAAGGCATCAAGAACTTGTGGAAGGGAAACAAAGAAGTGAGCTATTTGGAGAATGGCTAAAAATAATTTAATCATTATTAATATTTATTTAAACTTGTTGAAAGTATGTTGGTATGTACTATGCTTTGATACTTATATTTAACGTTATTTGGTAGGCTACTTGGTACATAGCTTTGGCAACATAGTTTGCCTTGGATGATCATTTAATTTTATCATCCTAGAACTTATTTGCATGCTATTTGGGATATTATGCTTATTGATCTTGATATATATGAAATTATCATGCATGCTTAGATATTCTCTCCCCTGTGCCTATATTTTATTCCCCACTAGAATTTAGATTAGCTAGTTTTATGTATTTGGAAGTTTGGAAGCTTAGATGATTCTTGAGGAAATAGGATTGGCTGCAAAAGGGCACTTCTAGCCTATTCTTTTTCCCCACAAGTTTGATAATCTGGAAAAACTAGGAAAATTTTGTCACTTCCTATAGATGTATCAAATCACTTAACAAATGAACAAGAAAGAAAGTTTAGAGAAAGAAAAGAGGGTTGTAGCACTTAAAGAGAAAGAAATGAAAGGAAATGTATTATAAGAATAACTAAATGAACAACCAACCCTCTCCAAGGTGTGGAGAGGGGTATTTATACCTACTTGGGCACCGGTCAACATAAGGGTATCTTATGTTGACTCAGTTAGCTTGGTAAGTTTCCAAATATTATTGCTACGAGCTATACTATTACATATTGATAGTGACTGAGTCTTTTCTTGATTTCTAACAATCTCCCCCTAAGGGAGGCCACTCTAATGTACAAAAACTTAAGCTCTACAATCTATGAATGTCTTCAATCTTTGCTTGTAGTCTTGTTTTCATGGTCTTTATCTTGTGAATCTTGATGTAGTAATTTTTAGATTTTTAGGCTTTAGCTTGTATCTTTATCTTGACTTGTATATGATTTTGAGCTTCTTGAGATCATCAACCATGTATAATCTCTATTCGCCATCTTGTAATCTTTTCCTTCTTGTGATCTTGTGACTTTTGGACTGACATGCTCATGCTGTTCTTGATGTTGAAAGCGTGTGTAACAATCTTTCTTGAAAATCATTAGCTTTAACACTTTGTCACTTTATGAAGGACGTATGGTATCACTTTAATACTTCGTCACTTCATGAAAGACGTATGGTATCAGAGTAGCAGAAGTCTTAAAACATGTAATTGAGCTTTCATGATGTCTTTACTTATGTCGGTTGAGCATGAGCATGTGGTATTAGCTTCGACTTGTCATTGGGAAACTGTTGTCGCCGTCATGAAATCTGCATGAATGGGTTAGTGATAAACAACATATATGGACAAAAGTGGCTTTGTCACTTTGTCGAAAACGGTTGTAATAACCATGGTTCCCCATTGATCAGTATAAATACTACCTGTGATAAGGTAGAATTCCGAAGAATCTCTATGACAGGGTTTCGTAGCTGCACTAGCCGTTCTCATTACCGGAGCGTCTCAAAGCAGACAACACAGTAAGAGTAAACAGGTAAGTTACTATCTTCCTGATTAATCCGTCAATTCGTGTTCATATTTCCTATGTCCAAATACCCTTGTGAGGCTTCCCATGGACATAAGATTGAAATTTGTTTTAGAAAATCAATCGGTGTGTTAAGATGTAAATAATCAATATCCAGTATCACAAGTTTGATCCATGTAGGATCTCACAAGTCACCTACCATAGAGCTTTTTTGATGTTGGCTCGTAAAGGATTCCATCTTCATTGTGAATACTTTAGTATCGCTTTGATGCTCTGGCAATATCACAAGGATAATGCGTAGGACTCTTGATATATTTATTGTATTTACATTATGTAAATTAGCAAGTATATTTTGGATAATTATCCTAATGAGATTTATGGATGATCTCTTTTAGGGCTCTAGACTCGATAGTGCACATTTGATTTTAGTAATCGAAGACTAGAGCAGACTACCACCTTTTCAATACCAATTAGCTCGGAGTGAGAAAGTCAATAGAAATGTGTTTAGTCTCTATGAGAAATGAAACAAAAGTATTTTGAGAGACCTTGAGTAGCTGGGAAGGGTTATGCATTGCATCACTGGGTCCATGATGATTTTCTTCACATCTTAGTGTTTCTGACAGTTTATGTATTGACCTGGTTTCTACCTAAGTGTAAGGAGGGCTTCTTTCTTTTCACCTTTTATCTTAACTTTTCTTCTTAATTCTTTAACCCCTTCAATGCTTACCAAGACTTCATCACTTACACCTTGTTGGGTTTGTTCCAGTGTCAGCTCTATCTTAGTCCGTATTATTACCTTTTCTCACTTTACTCCTTTTTTCATCATTCCTAAGGACTTCTATTCTAACCAATGGAATGTCCCTGGGTAGATCCCTCTGTTTCTGGCTGGATCATGGGAACGAATACCTAATCCTAACCACCTTATAACTCTAATTAATTACAAACATGGTCGGTCTTTTGGTATTGTTCTCAGCCTTAAAACTATTTGATATTGCTCTCCCTCAACATTTGCATTGATATTCAAAAATGTTTAGCACATGAAGGGTCAAGCTTGCACTTGAGTCCTTAAAATCACATCTTTAGCCATATATTTTAATCACATTTTCTCTCCTTATTAAAAATGTCAAATCTCTTGATATTTTAGATATCAATTGATTCAAATATTAATGATTTCAGGGAAGAAATGTCCAGTTATTAACAAGTCGTATTAGGAACATTTTTAAAGCTCCCCCTCATTTTATGATGGTATTATATATATAGTGTTAAGTACGTTAATTTAATAAAATTGAACTTATTAAAAAATTCTAGAAAATTCATACTCAACACTATTTATATTGCCTATTATTATAAGTCTATACTACATATTTACAGTATTCACAAGATAAGATTTTGAGATTAGACCTGACGATTAAACGGTACTCGTCATTAGTTTATAGTCCATCTCGAGTTCTCGTGCACCAACCAATCTTTCAAGATTCCGAATGTTCCTTCTTTCGCGCATCTGCTTATCAATCAGGTTGACCATAAGTTTTGACCTTTTCCTGTCACTGGCCGTCTACATTCTCCTTGGCATCTCCTTATTGTATTCCAGATGAAAATCGCGTACTCTATGATGAAGCTCATCCTAAACTTTATTGAGCGTCCCGTCCAAGAACTTGTATAGCTCATCAGCCCGCATCACTCTTTTCTGTTTGGTCAGATCTTCATAGATTACCCTTGGAGGTTTGTGAGATGAAGTGTAGAGTTCTTTGAACTCTATTTTTTGAATGGTCTGTTGAGGTGGAGTGATCATGAGTTTCTTCTGGTAACTCTCTACACCAAGTTGTATATCCTAGACATGTTTTTTGATGATGAGACTTCTTGTGAACATACGAAGAGCCACAATAAAGTCAACAATATCGCTTTCGGTGAGGTAAAATAGCTTGTGTTGAATAGCAAGAAGCAGTATCTCTTCAATGTCATTCAGGTGTAGATCAACAAAGTTACCTTCTTTAAACTTGAAGAGCTGGCGGTCAGCTCGTTTCACCATAATCTCTTCCAAATGACCATATACATGCAGTTTCTTGACACTAACACTCTTTACACTAAGAATTTTCTGAGTAGAGTACACATTATGCTTGGAGAACTAGTTTAGCTGAGATCTGTGCCATAGCTTACGCCCTTCACTTAGTGTTTGATTCCTTTCAATGCATCTTTATCATATCCCACTTTGGTAGGACTCCAAAGCGTAGGAACCATGTCTTCAATCCTTATAATTTCATACCTTGCTACTTTGGTCTTTATGATCGACGTAGTATACGTCCTTTTTGAATCAGAAGATTTCATATAATCTAAGTCATTGTTGAAGAAGTAATCAGCATAAATGGTTAGATGACATGGGTGACCTTGCCAAGGAAGAGGTTTGGAGAGATCAAAGGGGTAACAATCTCCTTCCAGATTATTCCAGTCAAGCATGTTTGTTAATGCATTAAAACACTATTGGAAGTGGTACTCTAGTTCCATGCTGCTAGAACACGTACCTTTTTAACAGATTATAGGCAGGTCCTAACAATATATCTTGAGTAAGATTATCGATTTTGAGTCGATTCAATACATACTTGGAGAAGTCAATCGGAGTGGCCATGAGATCATTGAATGTGAGAGGATCCTATGTAGATGAGACCATTTGATTGAACCAAGGTTGTTCGGGTTGATTAAGTACAACCTAACACTTGTTCTATTCCGGATCAGGAGGAGCAGGCCTTGGAGGTTGTATAAACCAGTCTGGATTAGGAGTTTTAGCAGTCTTGTGTTTAGAAGCATCTTGTGATTAATCATCATCGCAAACCACATCATCACCCGCATCATACATAACCACCTCAAAAATAGGTTCTTCAACTGGTTCCTTTGCTGACATAGACTTACCAGTTTTGGAGCCTTTAGATGAAGTTTTACCTTTCGAGGTTTCCTTGGTTTGGTCCAGCTAGAGGGTCTTCATCATCATCGTCTTCATCCTCATCATGCTTTTTCTTATGGTTTTTGACTATGTCAGCAACTCGCTTATCCATAGCATTTTCATCCTCTATCAAAGCTTCCATGAGAGCATGGTACAATCTATGATTAGTAGGATTTCCGTTGAAGGACTTGTTTGCATGCTTGGTCGGGTAGAGAGCGCTTTTTAGATCAAACTCTTTGAGAGCTGCCTTGTTTGTAGAATTAATTATGAACTTCGGCATCTTTTGCTTCTCAGTTTGTTCCTTTTTAATCATGAGAATCTCTAAAGGAGTTTTCTTTGATTCTTGTTCCAGATCAACTGTTTGTGTTTGTTTCTTGGGCAACTTAGGAATTTGCTGCAGAGAATATTTCTGAATAAGATTTTTTGTGTGTTTCTTCAGTTCCTTTTTAAATACATCCCCAACTTTAGATCCAAGATAGTTATCAATAACAGATGGAATTTGT
Organism: Tanacetum coccineum; assembly: GCA_026074375.1. NCBI lineage: Eukaryota > Viridiplantae > Streptophyta > Magnoliopsida > Asterales > Asteraceae > Tanacetum > Tanacetum coccineum. The sequence goes on from BQNB010124911.1 coordinate 7,489, forward strand.
GTCTTGAGATAAGCAAGTGCTTCAACAGATAGATCTATTTTCTTGAGTTCAGACATATCTTTTTCCAATTTAGCAACTCTTAGCTGAACAGCAAAGAGTGCATCGGATTTAGAAATAGTTGTGGTGATTATTTGAGCATAGGTTGTGGTTGGTGGTGTGGGAATCAGTGTTGTTGTTTGTTGAGGTATAGGAGGTGTGGTGGATACAGATGAAGGAGGTAAAGTTGTTAATTAGCTTTTGAAGGAGATTCTTAAACTGGTGTAAGAATTATAGGTTCAGAAATCACAGATACTGGTACACTAAGGATGGATGGAGACTGGGTATGTGGAACTTCAGAATGGATCTTAACTTCCAACAATGAGTTGATCTATGTATCTGTAGTATCCTTAATAGTACTAACCAAAGAAGAATCAGAAGAAAGTTTAAGAAATTTATCACCAAAACCTGAAGATACAGATAAGCTACAATTTGATGGAGGGAGTTTGGTCTTCTTCGCATCATCCTTTACTTCTGAAGTCTTTTCAGTATCTGCCTTTGCTGCATCAGTTACCTCTTCATCACCTTTATCAGAATCATCAACTTTAGCATTTAACATCTCTTCATCCTCGTCATTGGGCACATAAATCTTGTACTAATAGATATCATCCTCATCGGATTCAGTTTTAGTATCTTCATCATCAGCATCGTGATCATCTCTGACATAATCATTTGCATCATCATTTTTATCATCCTTCTCTTCGTCTCCAAGTTTATCTTCTTCTGAGTATTCACTTTCTTGTTCTGATCCCCACTCAAGAATAACATTTTCTTCAGTTATATCCTTTTCCTCATTGGGAACCCCTAGTTTAATACTAGTTCCTCATTGGGAACCCCTAGTATAGTACCAGTTCCTTTATTTGAGCCTTCAGTACCTGGCTGTCTCTTGCTTGTCTTCTTACTTTCTTTAAGAGCTTGCATAATGTCTGCAGCCTCTTGTTCTTCTGGAGTAAGAGATGGAGCACCTTTAAGCTTAGTATTCGAAGTGGTAAGTGTCTTATATGACTACACTCTTAGAACTTCTACCACCAGACATCTACTTAGTAGATTTAGGGACAGATTCAGTCACGATCCTTGCATGAGTAGCATGGACTTGTCTTGCTACTTCTGCTTCTTCAGCTTCAGTTTGGCTGATAGACTTGCCTAACTCTAAAGCAGTGTCAGGATCATCAAAGATAATGTTGTCATCAGCAGACAGTGCGATCTTACTAGAAGTCTTTCTCGTAACTGATTCAGGTTTAGGTTCAGACTCTTTAGATACATCAACAGTTTCCTGAGAGTCTTCAGCAGTATTCTTTCTTTGTAAACCTTTGCCTCTGCTCTTGGGTGGAATCTGACTAATAGAATACTTGATGAACATCTGATAGGATTCAGATTGTTTAATTGCTTCTGTTAGCATAGTCTCAGGAATTGAAAGTCTATATTCCTGATAATTTTTACCTATTCTGACAAACTTTAATCTACATACAATACCATCATCTTTGATTATATGATAGTGTTGATACTTAAGGTTTGAGAGAGAATTATGTTGCTTAAGGAAGTAATTGATGATGACCTCTGTAAATCGGGGGAATGGCATGTTTTCTCGCCTTGATCTTTTCTCCTTCCTGTGATCAATCTGGTAAGCAAGATCTTCCCAAATCAACTCTGGATAGTCGACATTCTCCATGTAGACATGCCCCATAGTATGTCAATTTTGGACTTACGTAGTTTGTCATTGCTTGATGTCTTTCTTGAGAGACACTTGTTAATTATTGCTGCCAGAGTTCTCCACGGATGATGCATATGATCCACAAACATATTGGTGTGCTTGTATAGTGGACCTTTGTAACCTAGCTTAATGAGAAAAACAGGTGTAGTATCATCATCTGGTACATTAGTGAAGTTCACACCCTCCACTCTTAGACAAATATCAAGAATTATCCAAAATACATCAGCATTGACCACACACTTCTTGTTGGCTAAGAAGTTTTTATAAGAATCCGTGCCTTAAACCTTCTTAATAGAATACCAGAACTGCTGAATAAAGATTTCTAGGACATCTGCAGAGATAGTGAAAGCCTTGAAGCATGAGGAGTTCTTGACAAGATCAATGACCACTTGAAATGTCTCTTCCTTTTGTGGCACTGTGGTCTCCAGTCTGACATTGTAGAGCTAATCTTAACTCTCTTAGTGAATAGAACCTATTATTCATCACGTGCATCAACTTGTTGTTTGTTTGTAGGTTTAATGTTCTCTTAGAATTAACCAATACAGTTTATATACACAACATATATATTTTATTGATTAAGTCTAGTTCTCCTTGATGATATGATTGATCTATGATTAGGTTTCATGCAAACATGACAGAATTACTACACTCTATGAACAAGTCAACTAAGGTCAACAGTCAAGTTAACTGAAAAAGTCAACAAGACATTTCCAAGGGAGTTAGGACACATATTCAATCAGAGAGCAGATAATACATAATACAAGTACATATATTGCAAGATATGAAATATGACAAAGTACATAATAAATACACAAATTTTAAAAAATTTGGGTAGAGTTTCTTTTCGTAAATATGTCATATTTCGCTTGGAATATGTACTTGTACATGTTTCGCTTAAAATTTTTCGCTCAGAAACAATTCAAAACTATTTTGGCTTTGATGAACGTCCCTAAAAGTTTCGTTAGACTGTCTTACATGTTTTCTTGGATATGAGGTAAACATGTTTCGCGTGGAATGAATGAAACTTGTTTCGCTAGAAAACATGTTTCACTTCAATCAAGGAAGAAATCCATATTCGCTGCATTCCAAAGCTACTTAATTCAAGGGTTTTTTCCAATATAAAACATATAAGAACTTCTAACAATCATCACAAATACTATCATAACATCACAGAATCATTAACCACAAGATTAAACAACTTATTTAAGCATGTAATCCAATTCGAGCACACATAAATGAGAAAACTCATGGCAAACACTGATAAGGACCATTTTGGGGGGAATAGGCTAATGACATATGATATAATACGTTAAAGCCTAACAAAAAATACTCAGAGCTCTATCAAAATAATCAACAACTTATATCATTTTCATACTAAGCACCTAATAATTAAAAAGTTTCTAAGTATAGTAAACAAGGATAAAGAAAAGCATAGCAGTGTTCTAATAGATAAAGAGGCTCATTTAAGGGATCTAAAACACTAACCCATAAATATTCACTCACCCACTTTATGTTTGCACCATTTAAATTACCAAAAATCAGAATTTCTCACGTTATACGTTTGTATATACCTGATATCTGTTTCACACACACCTTAAATCGCCCCTAACGCACAACCCCTCAAATCAATTAAACAAAACACTCACTTTTAAATTATAAACCCTAATTCCCTTTTTTTTAAATTGATTTTGAGAGTGAATAAAAGGAGTTTTTTTTAAGTTGGAATTAGTTTACCGCTCGATATATGAGGACACCCCATGAGTTATGAATGAGTGAATCAGTTTGCTTCAAACCACCCGTTTGAATTTTTCAATTATGAAGGGTGCACAAATGTGTATACGACCCGAGGATATGATATGTTTGGATTTGTGAAACTGTATGTGTAAGTGAGCGAAATGTGTAGGGAAAGAATTATAACCGACCATCTTTTGACAAATGACACAAATGGTCCTTGTTCTTTGTAATTTCTATTATTTTCGTGCTAAACTTATTGCTAAGCCTAAGTAAGTTATAGAAATGACACATTTAGCCCCTTAATGTTATAACTAAAGTTTTAAGTCTTATATTTTTGCCATTTAGTCCCTAAAGTTTAAATCCAATAACATATTTAAAACAATGGAGTTAAAAATACATTAACTCCCCTTTAATTGATTATTCGTTATTGAAAAACCTTGTACCATTTATTCTGAGATGACTTTTTGAAAAATCATTTTTGAAAGAATGTGACTATTTCTCCCCCTCAAATAATGTCCCGTTTTCTATTTAAAGAGCTGTAGACATTGTTTGAGTAATTGAAACTTCTTTTAAAAATATTTTCAGATGAAAAACTGATATTTTTAATTATTTTTCTTAAAACAACACCATTAAAAACAAGATTTCTCTCATTTACATAAATAAATGCACTGACACATACACTTATTTGATATAGGAAGCACGTGTTGTGTTGCAAAGTAAACACAAGCCTTTGAATGAATATGAAGTAATTCATTCCCGAGAAAAATTCATTTCCCGTTGTGAGGCCAAGTTTTCTTTTTGAAATACTTGCCTTTAAGATGATGACCGAGTTGCTATCGGAAATAATAGCAAGCCATATGACATATTTTCTATTCAAACTTTATTTACAGCTTTGTCCCACTATTGAATGACATTTCTAAAGTCGTAAATATTATCGATGCTAGAAAACATGTCATACAAAAACCACTTTTTGTATTTTTCTGACTTTTTAATTTTGTATTTTCTTTTTTAGTTTTATATACTTATATATTTTTTTTTGAAAGTTTATAAAAAAGGAAAAATCTTTTTGGGTTTTTATGTTTTCTTCTATACATATAATACACAGGATATTTCACGAGTTACCACCATTACTCGCCTTCTTCCTCTATCAGACGTTTTATCATTTTCGAAGACATGCTTCTCATACCAAGCTTTTCGATCAAGAAATTAAATCTTTCTTGTGGCAACGGTTTGGTGAAGATGTCAGCCAGTTGATATTCTGTCTGAACAAAGTATAGTTCTACTATTCCATTCTCCACTTGCTCCTTTATAAAATGGTAGCGTACATCAATGTGCTTGGCTCTAGAGTGTTGAACGCTGTTGCAGCATAGTGCAATCGCACTTTTGTTGTCGCAGTACAGTTGAATCTTATTGAATGTAAACCCATAGTCTGTTAGATGTGATCGCATCCATAGGATTTGAGCATAACCCCTAGATAAGGCAATATGTTCAACCTCTGTACTTGAAATAGCAGAGCTCTTTTGCTTCTTGGAAGACCAGCTAACAAGTTTATCACTTAAGAATTGAGTGCTTCCTGCTAACTACGTCTAGTGTCCTGACACCCCACATGATTTGCGTCTTAATATGCTGTTAGAGACATATCGGTATCCTTCGAGTACCAGAGACCCATGTTCATGGTTCCCTTTAGTTATCGAAAGATCCACTTAACCACATTTAAGTGCTTTTCGGTAGGCTTTGCCTGATACCGGGCACATAAGCAGACTGCATAAATAAGGTCGGGTCTACTGTATGTCAAATATATGAGAGAACCAATCATGTCACGATAAAGTGTAGCATCAACTGGTGTCCCCTGTAGATCTTCATCCAGTTTATTCTTTCCCACTATAGGTGTGTCTACAGAATTACTAGTTAGCAAACCATATTTTTTAATAATGTCAGAATCACTAGTGGTCATCTGATTAACAAACTCATTACACAAAGCAGTATTAGTGGATGCAAATATTATATCGTTAACATAAATTTGTACCAGTAATAAGTCATTTCCTGCTTTTCGTATGAAGAGTGTTTGATCAACTGCACCTTCGGATAAATATTGTAAAATAAGGAAACTTGACAGCATGTCGTACCATGCACGTAGTGCTTGTTTGAGATCATAAAGGGCCTTTTTGAGCTTGTACACATGCGATGGGTATTCCTTATCAACAAATCCTTCTGGTTGAGAAACATAGACCTCTTCCTTAAGCTCGCCATTTAAGAAAGCCATTTTAACGTCCATTTGGAAGATCATTATATTCTTGTTGGCTGCATTTTCTACAAAGATACATATTGCCTCTATTCTTGCAACCGGTGCAAATGATTCCTTGAAATCGATTCCCTCCTTTTTCTTGAAGCCCTGAGCAAGTAATCTAGCCTTATTATTTAGTACCCCACCAAATTCATTTGTCTTGACCTTATAAATCCATTTTAGTTTGATCAACATGACTTTATCTGGACATGGCACCAATTCCTAAACTTGTAGTCTTTAAAATTCATGAATTTCTTCCTACATTGCATCGATCCATGATGGTTCAGTCATTGCTTATTTGAAGTTCTTTGGTTCTATAGAAGTTAGGAAGGCATCAAAGTAACACCACATGGCGTCAGTTTTGAGTTGCTTTCTGGTAGAGACTGAGCGAGAAGGATTACCGATCACATTTGTTGGATGATCCTTAGTCCATCTACCAATAACTTCAAATGGAGTATGGGGTGGTCTCACATTAGATGACGATCCTTAAGAAGTCGAGTCTCCATGAAGAAATTTGAGAAGAGGAACATCATGAAATTATGGTATTTTTGGTGATTCTTCAACATCTTGAGAAATAATTAGAGAATGTTCTTGTTCTTGTGTTGATGGGATACTTGTTGATGGTGCGTCTTGGTCAATGGACGTAGACATAGGTGAATCGGCTATATCAACAGCTCTTGGTGCAATAGCTACTGGAACTAGAGAGATAACAAAAGTTGGAGGATTGAAGTATTCATCGAACAAGGGTTGGAACAAACTATCCCAATCATCTCTATTTGGTGGATTACAGGGTTGTTGAGGAATAATGTTTGGTACGAGTCTTAAACAAGATGTTACAGGAGTCATAACTTGAAGCTCGGGCCCTAAACCGAATTGTTCAAAAGCCATTGCTGTCAGCTCATCGAACGTAACATGAATAGTTTGCATAATTTTTTAGGTTCTCCTGTTATAGATTCTGAAAGCTTCCTTTGTTGGCGCGTACCCAACAAAAATACCAATATCGGCCTTTGCATTTAGTTTACCCAAATCCTCACTGTCATTGGTTGGATAACATAGTGAAACAAAGGCATAAAAATGATAAATCCGGCTTCTTGTCGTGCATCAGCTCATAAGGAGTTTTGTTGTATCGAAGACGAATCAGATTACAGTGTTGGGTATAACAAGCTATGTTGATTGCTTCGGCTCATAAAAATAGAGGAGCTTTTCAAAATATCAACATAGTGCGAGCAGCTTCCACAAGAGTTTGGTTTCGTCTTTTCACAATGCCGTTCTGTTAAGGAGTGCGAGCAACAGAAGTTTGATGCAAAATGCTAACATTTTTATAAAAATCACGAAGAGTCTGATTGACAAATTCATCTCCATTATCTGTTCTAACATTACGGACAGTGGCATTCAAATGAACTTGAATATTTTTGATGCATTTGATGATAACGTCAGGAGCTTCATCCTTTGATCTTAGAAATTTAACCCAAATTAAGAGTAATCGTCAACAATTACCAAGATATACTTTTTCTCGTTAATGCTCTCCACACGCATCGGGCCACAAAAGAAATAGTTCCTCTTGGTTAGTGTCCTCAGCTTTGGGTTGATGAGAGGATTTCTTGCTTTTTCCTAATGTACATGCTGAACACAGATGATCTTTCTGAAATTTAAGCTTTGGAATACCTCGTGCAAGACCGTCTTTGGCTAGCTTATTAAGAATACCAAAGTTGAGATGCGATAAACGACGATGCCATAACCAGCTTTTAGTCTTTGAAGCTTTTGATAGAAGACAGATCGGAGAAGTATTTAGCATGTCATAAAGAGAAATTATGTACAGATTTGTGTCTCTGGAGCCTGAAATTAGATCAATACCTTCTAAATTCTGAATAAAGCAAGTGTTTTTTCAAAAAGCAACTTCAAGATCCGCGTCATAAAATTATCCAACAGAAAACGAGTTATGTCTAAGCCCCTCAACATAATAAACCCTTGAGATAATTACATTCCCCTACTGATAGTCACCATACCTCATTATCTTTACAATTTGGTCGTTTTCGAATTGAATAGTTCCTAGAAATTTACTAACGAAGCTCATGAGCTGAGAGCGATTCCTTGTCATATATTTTGAGTATTCAGATTCCAAATACCATAGAACAATCAGGACAACCTGTCATTAACAAGAGAAGAAGAAGATGGAATATCTGTAGCATTGGATACCCACAAATGAGTGGGTTCCGAGTTGTTAGCAATTTTAGATTCTAAAATCTTCGCTTTTTTACTTGAACCTACTAATTTTATTTGTTTGGGTCTCTTACTATAGATTTTAATCTCTGGTTTTTGTGTTTCAACTAACTTAGAAGTGGTTTCCTTAATATGCACTATTTTCTTAGGAGTGATCCTAGTTAAAGGGTACGAGTTACCTACTATAGTGAAAAATCTTCCTTTTGGTTTCCACTTATATCCTACATCAATGAACACTTTACCCGTAGGTTTCTAAAATTTTCTCATTTTATTTCTTTTAGATTTAGATTTTGAACGCACATTCACATAATCAATAATACCCATATCATGATTAGCATCAAACATACATTTGTTATAGATAGCACAAATAGATTCAAACTTAGCATGTCTCATAGAATGCTTAACAAGTGCATTATTGATAGGTTCAGAAATAGAATTTGACTTATTCAAACTAGAATTAACTTTCCTAGAGTGGTCTTTTACTTTATTCTTCTGATTGCCACTTGGTGGTCGCATGATCCTATTGGTCTTTGTATTGCCTGAAGGCTTTGATCTGCTAGCACTAGTAGTAGGTTTTACTCCTGTAGAAGTCAACAAAGGCTTGTTAAAATCTGTGGTTTTAAGAGAATCAGTCTGCTTGGGAATATTGCTCGGAGATGTGACAGGTTCAGCAAATCTAACTCTTTTGTCCTTGTTCATCGGTGTGACAAAAACTAACTTTTCACTAGGTTTTGGTGAATTAGGGCATGTCTGAGAGACATAGACTAACAATTCTTGAACATGTTTTGTAAACATGCAAGCAGATACTAATAAAGGTTCACTAGGAATCTGTGTTCTAGCGCGTTCTATAAATCCATGAAGAGTGTATGTATTTTCTATAGTCTTCTCAATATAAACCTCATGAACATCCCTATTGTTCTTAAGCCTATGAGAAATAGGTTCCATGTCAAGCTTGAACATTCCTAGAGCAATAGTGGCATTAGGTTTTGAAACCGTAGTATCGACAATATTTTTCCCTTTAAGTTTCCTTAATTCATTTTTCAATGCTGTAATAGCAAAAACCTTTTCTTGAAGTTGAGCATTTAAATCCTAAGTTTGAACAGACTTTGATTTAATTTGAGCAATTAAAGAGTCACAATGTTCTTTTGATTGAACGAATGTCTTTCTAATTGAGTCAAATTGGTCTTTGTAAATTGATTTCAAATTCTCTCGTTCTTTTCTCAAATTTTCATTTTCCGAAAGTAATTTTGCCGCACTATTCTCTAACTCAATGTTGATTGTTTCAATCTCATCGATGTCTTTCTTTACATTTTCAACATTATCTTTTTTCACTCAAAGATTTAATTCTATCCTTCAACTTTCTTATGACTGTGTCCTTCTCTTGTGATTGAGCTTTCAATTCATTTATTTTAATTAATTGATTAAATGTAGGAGCATTTACGTTTTCACCAGAATTTCCCCTTTGAAAAATCTCTTGATTAAGTTGAGTTGCTAGTTACAATGAAATGCAATGCTTTTCTAAAGTTGAATAACTTTTGACAAGTTTATCGTAAGCCTCTTTTTCAATGAAATCTTTCTTTTTAAGAAGCTCAGTCTCAAGTTCCGGACACTGACTGCAATCATTCACGCATGACTTTTTCAAATCAAGAATATCCATAGAATTCGCAACAATATGCACAATTTCTTGAGACATGATTTGGTTCAAGAGTTGATCATTATCAATCCTAAGTTGTTTGATTTGAATTTCAAAAACGTTTTTGTCTATAGAACACTGATCGACAGCATCCTCCATTTGGTTAAAACAAATTTAATTTCATCTAGAAGAGTTTTATCAAACGCATTAAATGTGTCTTTTAAAACTTTTTAAAATAGAATTATTTCAGTTACAAAACACTCATTTGTATATTCAAAACCCCAAGACCCCACAAGAATAGCATCAGATGTTAGTCTCTTTTTCACCACTTTGTCAAAATTTGCCAATTGATATTTTAGCTTTTTAAGACTTTCATTTACCAAACTTACCTTAGGAAGTTTACTAGGAGCTTCGACTCTAACAGGAGTATATGATTTAACTGGTGTTGCAAAAAGGGACGAAAACCAGAAAGCTTGTTTAGCAAACAATTCTTTTTGAGTGACAAAACATTTACCAAAATCTTCTTTAATCTTATTCAACTTTAAATAGTGAATTGGAGAAATCTTAATCTTCTTTTCTATATAAATTGGATCATTTTGTTTATCAAGCATCTTTGATCGACTCTCTTCTTCCAAAATCAATGTCTCTTCATCATCAATCACAAAAATCACAGCATGTTCTTTAGCAATAACACTACCATCATATAATGTTGGTTGAATCCGCTTAGCTTTTTTAAGATGGAACGGATTTTGATAACCAAGAGCTTGTTTGTGGGTATCATCGTAAAAAAATTGTGGTTTCGTTAGCATATGCATTGCTTGTGTAGATCGATACATCTTACAAATAATATTCTCTAGTTCTTTATTTTTTTTTCAAAACAATTTCCTTGTCAATGTATTTAGACTCTTTTTTTTAGATTCTGTTTTGAAAATAGTTAATGTTTTTGATAAAGACTCCTTTTCTTTGACATTATTAGAAAGAGTTTCTTTAATTGTATCGATCTCCTGCTGAAAAGCCGCAAGCTTTGCATTTCTATTCTGAATTCAATCATTCATTTTAGAATCTATTAATTTTTCACATTTTTTTAAATCTACATTAAGTTTTTGTTCAAAAATGGCGACACGTTCATTGTATCTCTCAAGCTCAGTGGTTAATATTCATTTACCATTTTATTTGTTTGATTTTCCTTATCTAGATGAGCTACGTAATGAGTCATTTGTTCAACCAAAGATAGCACCAATAAATTATTAGGTGCAGAAGGATTAGTATCCTGAATAACTGCATCTTGTGACTCTTGTAGATATTGAGAATACGGAATGATATTACTATCACTATGTATCTCATTATCATGAAAATCGTCAATATGTGTTTGATGTGTGCTTAAACACACATCATTTATACTCCAAAAAACATAATTAATCTAACTAAAAATGCTAAAATATGGATAATTACCTTGCAAATATGTTTGTTTGGTATTTTTATGTCTTGCAAGTACTATGGATTGAAAACAATGCAAAAATGAGTATTTTCGGGTTTGTTTCGATCAAGAGAGCTTAATATTCAAGATCAAGATGAAGTCATGAAAATTCTCCAAGCATGCCATTGGAAAGAGCACAAAATTACGAGTCCAACGGTACCCTTAGAGTTTATTGGACCAACCCGTGACCTACTCAATGGGTCGGGCCAGCCCAAACAAACAAAAGCCCAAGTTATATCTAAATTGAAGGTTGATGACATCATGGGCATGTGCCCTTAAATAATTCAAAAGACCTCATGTGCCACCCCACTAGCAATTTATTTAACCAATCAAGAATGACCACGTGGCAAGGTAATTCTTATAAGATATCAAATTCATTTGCAAATTTATCAAATGGTGATATTTGTTTGCGTATGAATGAAGCAGAAAAGAAGGGCACGTGTCTCATTTTGAGCGATTGATCAACCCTGCATACTCTGGCAATCCGAGGTCACAAGAATCAAGCCCAATAATTGGCTCATAACTACTCAATGATTGGAGGAATTTACATTTTTAACCCCCCTCTCACCTTATAAATCAACACGCCACCCCTTTAGTTTATTCATTAGGAAAAATTTAGTTTTAGTTTTATTATTCTTCTTTGTAGCTTTTTTTTTGTTTAGATATAGCTTATTTTGATTTTATGTCTTATTGTATCAAGCTTAATTCGCAAGCTTATTGAGATATTGTAATAAAGATGGTGTGAGCTTAATGGAAATCTTTGTTTCCTTATTTTTATTGCTTATTTGTTTATTTCTTATTTCGCGTATGTGTTTATCAAATAAGCATTTCTATGAGCTTTTTCATTTCAAATCTCTTTAGAAGCTTTAAGATCATCTCCTATAAGCTTTCAAATACTTATTCGATTTTATTTTATAAGTTTTAAAGGATTTTGGTTGTAATACGCTTGTATAAGCTCGGATCTAGCTTATTATTGTGCTTATATCGTTTCAGTGTTGTTAGAAGATCATTTATTTTGATTTAATAAGCTTCTAAATAGCTTATTCGAATTCAAATGAGCTTATTGCGTTTAGATAAATTTTTCGTAAGCTTATTTGCTTAATAATTTTGTGATTTAAGTCATTAGGAGCTTTTAGCGTATTTTAATTCCTTGTTGTTGCTCTAGTGTGCTTATTAGTGCTTCTTGATTGCGTAATAGTAAAGCTTAAATAATTGTTTGTCTCATTAAGATAGCTAGTGCGTAATCGATTTTGGTGGATGCTTTGTAACACCCCCAA
>BQNB010124912.1:4631-14878 GCA_026074375.1 Tanacetum coccineum
AACCTGCATATCTTTTTTATTATGATGAAACCAATCAGCCTTTTGATTTTTGAATGTTTATTAATGATGCTTGAGTGTAAAATTCTGTTTAGCTTTATTTGTACTAACGCACTAATGTTTATTTTAATGTTGTGTTGTCGAAATATAAGAATAGACCCTCATACAAGCCTTAGATGTTTATGTATGGATGAGCGCTACGGAATTTCTCTTAATGACAAAATCAAGAGTGAAAGTAGCTAGGATGGACCTGAATATCAAGATACCACAGATAGTGGAAAGAAAAATGAGGTTAAGGCATTCACTTTTCATAGAATGGAAACCGAGGAGGTTTGTGAGCATTACATTACTCCATGCTTCGTAGAGGGATTAGATGCTTATGATGGAGTTACTGATCTTGAGTATGAAAAGAATCTTATTTTGAATGAGTTTGCAATTAAGCTTGGATTGCAATATGAGTTGAAAAAGAATGGTGAAAAAAGTAGTAAACCGTGAGTTACTAGTTGCTTTGAAGGGATAGCTATACTTTGTTAGTTTTATCAATCCAGAAGAAGATGATGTTGAGTCGATGTGATATTTGGACGATCGTTTCTTAGGATTACAATGGCGATTGTTGACTTTGGAAGTGGGATTCTCACCATTTATCCTGACCTTATTATTTTTAATGACGATTCATATGATGAGTTAGATGCACTATAGGTGCTTAGACAATATATAACATATTATAAAATGAATAATGCAGCGGATAAAGCACCTATCAACGGATCCATAGAGTTATATGATTAATCAAATAAATAACAACGATTATTACCTTTGCAGCATAATTGGTAGAATCAAAGAACAACCTTCTCTCGTACACAATCTATCTAAGAAACCAAGTGACCAAAGTAGATCACCTCTATGAATATCCACAATACACTTCACGGTATACCTCTTGGATGCTAGTCCTTAAATACGTAACCTTAGAATATACTTTGAATAAACAAGAATCAAACTAATAGATCAAGAAAAAAACAAAACCCTAGATGGGTGTTTTGTTTGTGTCGTGGTTTTCACAAGAGAGAAAGAAGGAGAGCTTTTTGGTAATTAGTAATCAAAATTATGAGAAGATTTCATATATTTATCTTCCAAAAAATTGATCTTATCCTTTCCTCCTACACCCCTTTAGGCCGACCTCTTAATGGGCCCAAATAGGCTTTCCATTTGTTTTCCAAGTCCAATAAACTAAGTCCATTACTTAGTTATTAGAGGCCCGATATTAATCCCGCGTTACGTAGGTTGTTTATATACAGTAAATACAATAAATACAATATATAAAGTGGTACCTTAGTGTATATGTGTGTGATCCCATAGGCTCACATGTGTCTAGCCGTATATTGTTTATTATGACACGAGCATACTCCAACGGCTCCCACTTGCGCACGTCATAATAATCAAGCAATAATACAAGAAAATGTTAGCGTCTAGCAACACGCCAATGCCCCTAAAAATATATGAGGATTGTTTCTTAAACATCTTATTTTAAATGGTTTAGATATCAATTATCCTTTTGTTACAAATACTATGTTAAACATGATGAGTCATTCTAATGCTTAATGATTATGTTACTTAATTACACATACCATTTTCCATTAAAAATGAACTTAAATGACTAAAAACGTACCAAAAATACATCGTATTTGTATGTTTTGCATTTGTATTGTGCAGGAAACGGATATTCAAGAAAAGGACAAAAAGAAAGCCAAAAACAAACAAAACCGAGCACGGAATAGAAAAGACAAAGTTAAATCGAAGCCAAAGTCAGTTAAAGTCAAAAAGTCAATAGGAAAGTCAACCCCGACAAAGTCAAAAGTCAACCAAATGAAGAAAATACAACTTGAGGGACTAAAATTGCCAAACCTCAAGTTGTATTACAAGAATAAAAAGACAAGGGCTGAAATTGCAAATTGGGTGAAGTATAACTTTAGGGGCCAGTTCTGCCAAGCCCCTAAAGTTGTATCATAAAGGGACGAATTTTTTAATTAGTATGTATAGGTTGAAGGGGCAATTTTGCCAAACCTTCAAACTTGTATTATCACAAGGACGGAATTTGCAATGAAGATATATGAGATGAGGGGCCAAAGCTGCCAACTTACCCAAAACCATTTTTCCCGCCCAACAAAACCCAAGGACCAATCACGGGTCCTCTTCTCCCCTTTTACCCTGCAACCTCTACAACCCCTTGGGTAAGACATCTCCTCCACTTCCACTATCACCACCTCCCCATGTATAATTGGCAAGTTGGCAATCCCACCACTTTCCAAGCTTTTTGATGGCTGTGATTGACTCAAAAGAAGCACAAAAGAAATCAAAGGCTGGGATTTGCTTATAATTCCCCTCACACAACAAGCACACTTGGGTTTTTGTCTCTACAAAGAAAGCACAGCTGGAAGACCCAAAGAGGAAGTTTTTAGTATAAATAGGGCCATTGTAACCCAAGAAAAGGGATCTAGTTCTTAGTTAAATTTCAGCTTATTTTTATGCAATTTTACTCTTCCAAGTCTTGTAACTTTAATTTTTGTCTTAATGCAAATTTGGAGTTTTTAAGTCAATTCTTGAATCTTTGTATTTTCTTTGTTAAAAGCATTACTTAATATGTCTTAAGTTCTTATAAAATCATATAAGTCATTTGTTTTAACTAAAATACTAAGAATTTAAGTAAAGTCACAAAAAAATTCCACACTCAAATATACCACAGCTTATGGATGATAAGCCAGTTTTGGATGGGCTTATGGACACTACTAGCTTGTCTTTGACAAGCTAGAGCTTGTAGATTAGCTTGTAAAAGCTTAAGTAGCCCTGTTTAAGCAAGGGTGTTGTAAGTCTCTCTTTCTCGTCTTTTTCTTATTTACTGTAGATCTGCTTATTAGTACTTATTTATTGTTTATGTTTATGCTTTGTCATGATGTTTAGTGCTTATCCTGCTTAGACTTCAGTTTAAAAATGATTTGTGCAAATTTCCTAGTTAGTACTGGTAGTGTGTTTAGTTAATACTGTTAGATTGATTTTGCTTATTTAAGTGCTTATTATTGTTTGAAATCTGCTTATAAGTGTCTTATTTTGTTATTGGATAATCTGTTTTTAACAACTTAGGATCAAATCAGCTTGTAATAAAAAAAATAACTTTTGAAAACTTTAAGGGTTGTTTAGAACAAGCAGTACTAACCCATAGTTAGTACTGCTAGTTCTCTTTTGGGATTTTAAAGCTAGCAGTACTAACTCAAAGCTAGCAGTACTAACTCCAAGTTAGTACTGGTAGTTAGTATTGTTGGTTCATTTTTTGCTTTTTAGCTTATTATTTCTGCTTATCTAAGGTTTGCTTAGCTATTTAGAGTAGATTAAGCCCACTTTCGTTTACTGTCTTTAGTAGGGCTTATTTAAGCTTATTTGCCTCTTCAAAGTAATTTCAAGAGTTTATCCGTTTTTAGTTTTTAGCTTATTTGACATTTTAAGTTTATTCTAGTTGTTTATTCTCATGCCTGAGTGCTTATTAAGGATAGTTAAATATCTGTTTTAGCTTATTTGCTTATTTCTTGCTTCATTGTGTTTTATCTAAGCTAGCAGTACTAAATTCTAAGTTAGCAGTACTAACTCAAAGCTAGCAGTACTAACTCCAAGTTAGTACTGCTGAGTTTCTCTTGCTTAATTTAGCTTAATTGCTTGTTGAATTTGCTTATTTAGAGTTAGTTTAGCTTATTAGGATTGTAAAGGCTTGTTCTAGCTTATTTTCCTTGCTTATCTTTGTTTGCATTTAATCGTTTTTTAGGTTTTCTTTAATCGTTTTTGCATGTCTAACTTGTAGAAATAGAAAATCAATCATACCCTTGTCATATTCAAACATAGTTTATCAATTCGTCATTTGATTTTCTTCACGTCTCGTTGGGACATAACGACCCGGGAAATCAAACTTCCGGTTACATATATATTTTAATTGGTGAACTCTTGACCAATCCTTGGCTAAAGGAGATTGGTTGAGTGTTTTCCTAAATTATTATATATATATTATTGACGAATCAATTTTTGGCGCCGCTGCCGGGGAGGCTGTAAAACGAATTATCGTTACGTTTGACAAATTGTGTTTGAAGTTGTGAATATTTCTTCTATTTTGATAAAAATATAAAAAATACAAAAATATTTTTCATTTTCTTTTATTAATATAATTATCATATAAAAAAAACAATTTCCATAAAAAGAAATAAAAAAAATAAATTCATTAAGTTGGTAAAAGAACACCAACATATAATACTTTTCATTGAAGTATTATCCATCAATAAGTTCCTGAACAAAAGATTCAAAAACTTGCCATTTGTGTCGCTTACGACGTACGGCTCACCTTGAAAAGTTAAACAAACTAAAAAGTGGGTATAAGGAGGGTTGTTCCGAGGAACTACGACCCGAAAGGAGAAATAAGCTTCGCGCTATTCCTACTCCTCCGCTCACCTGTGCGTTTATCTTTTTGAGAGCTACCGTGAAGTAAGTAGATTATTTGGTTGAAGTTGTCCTACCTCATTGTCCGGTAAAATACATTGTGAATAAATCATCGAAAAAATCCAAAAAAAATTAGTATAAATTTTCTTCATTTAGTGCATGCACACTCGTTCTCAATCCCGTAGACGTCGACAACAACAAGTTCGACAAACTTCTGTTGAATCACCCAATCTTGAGAAACCAAATAACAATCAAGAAACTTTCAATCCTCCCATAGTTACGATGGACGATAATCGAACTATGGCGCAATTACTCGAAGCACCCACCGAGGGTTACGAGGATGCGATCGTTGTTCCCGAAATTACCGCGAACAACTTTGAGATCAAGCATGGTCTACTTAATCTTGTTCAAAACAAGCAATTTTTTGGACATGATAAAGAAGACCCACATGCTCACATCCGATATTTCAACAAGATCACTTCTACGATGAAGTTCCCGAACGTCCTGAGTACGTCGGTTAAGCTTATGCTTTTCCTATTTTCCCTCGAGGGAGCAGCCCGGATTTGGCTTGAAAAAGAGCCCCCTCGATCGATTCTTACATGGGATGATCTTGTTTCGAAATTCATTAACAAATTCTTCCCTCCCTCTAAAACAACAAATCTTCGAAATGAAATCACGAGATTTCAACAAAAATTTGATGAAACGTTTTACGAGGCATGGGACCGATTCAATGATCTTCTTAGGGGATGCCCGCATCATGGGTTTTCAGAATTGCATCAACTCGATACATTCTATAATGCCCTAAATTCAAATGATCAAGATTCATTGAACTCCGCTGCGGGTGGTAACTTTTTGGATAAAATGCCTCGAGAATGCCTAAAAATCATCGAGAGCAAGTCCAAAGTTCGTCAATCACGAAGCAAGGCCATTGTTTCCAAAGTGAGTACGAGCTCTTCTACCCCAGCAGTTTCATCCGATGTTGCTGAGCTGAAAGATATGGTTAGAGCATTGATTCTCGATAAGAAAAACCAAACTCCAGCTCCCGCTCCCGTAAAAGCGATCGAGCAAAGTTGTGTAACTTGCGGGGGTGGTCATTCTTACCAAAATTATCCAGCCACCGATGGCAACATTTATCGTGACAATATCCAAGAGTATGTGTCACAAGCCGCTGCGGCAAATTTCAACCAAGGAAATACCGGTTACCGACCTCAGATGGTTGCAAATCAAATTCGACCTCCCGGTTTTCCTCCCGTTCAAAGCCATCAAGGAAATAATCAAAACAATTTCAATCGGGGAAACAATTACAATCAAAACCGAGGGAACAATTTCAACCAAAGCCAAATTTACCGACCCCAGGTTAATCAACCACCAGCTTACCAAGCTCCTGTTCCTCAGACACATGGTGTGTCCAAAACTGATTTTGACAACTACGTCAAGGCTAATGATGCAGTTCTGAGGAATATGCAAAACCAAGGCCAAACCTTGCAAAACCAAATGGCCAATTTAACGGACATGCTTTCCAAGTTCGTGACTTCTAATACCGCCTCTACTTCAGGTTCGG
Source organism: Tanacetum coccineum (assembly GCA_026074375.1). NCBI lineage: Eukaryota > Viridiplantae > Streptophyta > Magnoliopsida > Asterales > Asteraceae > Tanacetum > Tanacetum coccineum. The sequence goes on from BQNB010124912.1 coordinate 10,657, forward strand.
GAACTCTCCCGGGTAACACCGTTACTAACCCGAAGGAAGATTTGAAAGGTATCACCACCCGAAGTGGTGTTGCTTATCAAGGACCCACGATTCCTTCCACTTCATCTTCTTCTCCGAAAGTAATGAATCATGATACCGAGGTTACAAAGGACACGATGCTTCCTACTAATAACGGAAGCACCGAAGACGTCCAACCTCCGGTAGTTCAAGTCCAATCTCGTAATCCAATTTCCAAGCCCGTTGTTGCTCCCGTTAGTGCTCCGATGCCTAACCAACGAACATCAATTCCATTTCCTTCAAGAAGAAATGATGAAAGGCGCCGAGAAAAAGCTAACGATCAAATTGAGAAATTCTACGAAATCTTTAGAGATTTGAGTTTCAAAATTAGATTTACGGATGCCTTGACCCGTATGCCGAAATTTGCCTCAACTCTAAAAACTTTAATCGGAAACAAAGAAAAGTTGAGTGAAATGGCTAAATTAAACGAGAATTGCTCAGCGGTCATCCTCAACATGTTACTGTTGGGAATAATTGAAAACGACTAAGTGTCGTTTCTGCTGTTAGAGATGTTCGTTTCTGCTGATGGCATTAAGTCGTTCCTGCTGATTATGTTTCTGCTGGTCATGTTCTCGTTTCTGCTGACAGAGATAGAATCTGCTGATCTTATTTATAGACGTGATTAATGTAATTAAGGAATTATAGTTATATTCTAGAATTATCTCATTAATATAGGAATGAGATATATTAGGAAGAGATTGATGTATATCTCTTACGCGTTTTTAGGAATCTTGTTGAGCAATTTAGGGTTTCTTCTCTATAAAAGAAACCTTTAGCATTAGGGTTTCGCACCGATTACAAATTACAAAAACAATTTATTATCAATAGAAAGATCCATAGAGGATCATTGTTTATATTTGTTCTTCTTTATATTACGTTGTTTAGTTTCCGCCTAAACAATTGTTAGAGTCTCTCACGTATATACTTGTGATTACATAAGTATTATACAACCACATAGGCTAGAAGATCTATCTAGTACCAGATCCTAACAAGTGGTATCAGAGCCTGGAGAGAGCCTCTGATAAAGAAGAATCACTCGTTACCACAACAAAACCTTGTTTCTCTAACCAATTAACTATGTCAGAACCCATGCCTTCTATACCTACTCAGTCAACATTCACTTATCCTAACCCTAATCCATCAGCTTCACCGTCATTCACTCAAGATGATACCTCAGAATCTTTCATACCTGAACCCTCACAACCAATGCCTACATTCACTCAACCTGCTTTCTCACAACCTGCTTTCTCACAACCAAATCAATCCATTTTCTCACAACCTGCTGTTCACTTTCAACAGATCTCTACTACTTCAGGACCAACCAAAACTGGTCAGCAGTATCATAACAATGTCCAGTCACAGACTGTTTAACAGTTCCAAACAGCCTCTATCTCTGCACAACAAATGCAATAATTTTCCTTATCTGGAGGAAGGATAAATATGAGGATATGGGTATGAAGGTATTGGAGTACTGGTTACAGAATGATGATCATAATCTCTGGAGATTGTTAAGCCAGGGACAGTCCAAGAGATTGGGAAAAGATCGATAGGAAATATATTGTTCATCTCCTGGTCTCTCTTGATGAGCAGTTGATGTACAAGGGAGAATGAGGTGTGAACTTGTTGCTTCAGGCTCTACCTGAAGATCATATGCACGATTTTCATAATTATGATGATGCCAAAGGGTATTTGGATGGCAGTTAAAGGCTTAGGTTGCGTGGGAATAAAGAATCATAAAGAAGATGAGGAAGACCATGCTCAAAACATGCAGTTTACAGGAATTCTCTGAATTGACTGAAGAGAAGGCCTACACAAGGGCTATGACAGGTTTCAGAAGATTCTGAGCCAGTTGAATCAAGTGCAGGCAAGGCCAGACAATGATGACATCAACCTGAAGTTTCTAAGAGCACTTCCCTCTTCGTGGTCACAAGTTGCCTTGGCATTAAAAACAAGAGGTGGCCTTGAATCAATGAGCTTTGATGACCTGTATAACAAACTAAGGTCACTTGAACTTGATGTCAGAATTGGTCATAGTTATGGTGTGAAAGCTGCTGCTGCTCCCACTCATTCTGCTTTCATCGGAGCTGCCAGCTCTGGCTCAAAGCTTAATCAACAGAGTTGTGTTCCATCTGTTTCTCAGACATCTGGTCGTTCTGACAACATAATGGAATGTGTTTTGCATTCTTTTGTTGCTGAGAATGAACCAGATCAAGATATGATCTATGAAGACTTTGACCAGGTTGATCAGTTGGAGATGGAAGAATTGGACTTGAAGTGGCAAATGGCTATGCTCTCTTTGAGGATTAACAGATTTGAGAAAAAGCTGGACGAATGATGAAAACTACAACTCATTAGCAACCTGCCAGATTTGACAGAAGGAAGGTTAGATGCTACAAATGTCTTCAATTGGGACATTTTGCTAGGGAGTGTAATGTGAAGACAGTTGATGATAAGGCTAGGTATTCTGCCTTTAAGGTCACAGAAGTTAAAACAGACAAACCAAAGGCTTTGGTCTCAGTTGATTCCATGGTGAATTGGTCGGATCATGCGGCAGAAAAAAGCGGGTGAGGTTGAGAAGTTATAAGGGATGAAGGCTGGGAATTTCATGCGATAATGGGTGGAGCTGATGTGTTTCTAATGCTGCTGATGAGTTTGCTATGATGGGGATTTCTCCTAAGGTACAAAATTGTCCCCTTGGTTGTGATTCTAAAATTAATGATCTTAATAATATGTATAATAATCTTGATAGATTGTATAATGATTGTTACATTAAAGTTCAGGCATATCAGAATGCTGTTAAAACATTAGAATCACAAAAAGATTGGTACCATAAAACTCAGATTGCATTAGAAGAAAAGATTAGGGTTTTATCTGCTAATCTAGAAAACACCACTAACACACTGAGTTATACTGAAAAATTACATGATCAGGCACAAAATGAAAAGAAAGAATGGGAAGTTAAGTATGAAGCGACATTAGCTAGATTTGATAAGTGGAAGGAGTCTTCCAAGAACTTGAAAAAGTTGATAAATAGCTCTATGTCTACAAGAACTAAAATTGGTCTAGGATTAAAAGAGTACTTTGGAAAAGACGAAGTGTTTGATTTGTCTACACCTAGTGTCATGAACCCAGAACCTGTTACGGAGGCTAAACCTCTTTACTCATGGTTTGTCAAGGCTGGGGAAATGCATGCAGTTCCTCCCTCTATAACTGGAACTTATATGCCCAGCCCATACAAGTCTGACATAGAGGAAACACAGGTAAGTTATGGTTCAAAGTCTGATAACAAAACTTCTGAAACTATTTCAGAATCTAATGACTTTGTCTCTTGTGATAACAGTGACAAGTCTTCAGACTCAGAGACCTATGCATCCTGTGATTCAAGCCTCAAGACCAAGACCAAAGACTTCCCACCTGCTGTTGATATCCAGACTTTGCCAGAGTCTGATGTTGAAGACCCAAATTCCACTGCTGGCAGTCCTAGTTTTTCTTGTTCGGAGAATGTAAAATCTCCTAGGATTATTTGTAATAAAAGTGGAATGAACAATAGGAATGTGTGTAAAAACAATTCTGTGCGTGTTAAGAAATGTTTTGTTTGTGGTAGTAAATTGCATTTGATTAAAGATTGTGACTTTTATAATTGTGTAGACTCTGTCCCTTGTAAATCTAAAGCAGCATCTGTTCCTGCTGGTAGTAGGAATTCGTCAGCATCTGTTACTGCTGATGGATCTGATCCTACTGCTAGTAGAAACAGACCAGCAGTCAATTCTGCTGGTAGTAGGAATTCGTCAGCATCTATTACTGCTGATGGACCTGATCCTGCTGCTAGTAGAAATAGACCAGCAGTCAATTCTGCTAGTAGACCAAAACCTACTGAAAGGGTTGGACATCTTGCTGGTTGGTCTAAATGACCAGCACCTGTTTCTGCTGGTAGACCAGTTTCTGCTGGTTGGATTAATCCTGCTGCTAGACCATATTTCAGACCATCTTCTATACATTTTAATAATATGTATTGGCCTAACTTATATGACCCTATGTATATGAATAAGGGACGATGGGGTACTGCTGTTAAGACCTCAGCAGGTTACTGATTCGTCTGATAGTATATATATAAAATACTAGGCAAATCCAAACTCTTTACCCTTGACAAAGGGAAAAAGTCAAG
>BQNB010124913.1:0-19859 GCA_026074375.1 Tanacetum coccineum
AACGGGAATTAAAGAAACGCGACAATTAAAACCTAAATTAAACCTAAAAATGATTTTTTAAACTTTTCCTAATCCCAATTACTAACTTGTAAGCAAAAGCTAAGGAAATCCTAAACCAAGGGTGCGTAAAGTAAAAAATGAAGAAAACAAGAACGGGGATCAAATCCCGTTCTTTAAAAAGTGAAATTACAAAATATTAACCCTACGAAAGTAAATTTCAAACCTAAGCCTAAAATATGATAAAAGAAAATTTTATAAAAAAGAATTTTATTTTTTTGATTATTTTTCTATTTTTTATGATTTTTTAAAGTTTTTAATGAAAATAAATGATTAAAAATACTAAACATTGAATTAAAAATCTAAGAAAATTACTAAAAGTAGCTTATGATAAGCAGAATGCAGGAAAAATATAAAATCCTAAAGTGCTAAACTAAATAAGCCCGGAAAAATCCAATAAGCACTAGAAGTGCTTTTTATAACAAAACTCAAAAAAGTCTTTAAAAGAATAAAAGACGCACCTTAGGACGTAAAAGTCCCAAGGGCGCAGTGGTGAGTGTGTTGTGTGTGGTGTGTTATAAAAGGTTGAGGAGGGTTGAGGTCCAGGGTTTGAGCCTTGCTCACCCTGGATTTCCCCTCTTCCCTTTTTTAACTTTTTGCAAAAACTTTGAAAAGCATAGTTGTAAAACAACTTATAAGGAACATTTTTTTATAAAAGAAACTTTTTGTGAAAACTTATGAATAAGCTAGAAAACAGCTAAAACGTTGACAGAAAACTAAAAAAAGCTTATTTGCTTTTTACTAACTAAGGAAACAAATTAAGCAAAAATTAAGCTTAAGCCTAAGTAAAATAAGCTACAATTACCCTAAAGCTTACCTAATAAGCAATTCTAAGCTATAAATAAGCAAAAAGAGCAAGCAATAGCTAAAAATTCAAATAAGCTCATTTCATAATTTTGGATACCAAACAGACTAAATGCTAACTTGGAGCTTATTTTTAAGCTCACAAAAGAAACCTTATGTCAAACTGGCTTATACTACCTTAAATTCTTCCTTCCAAAGTTCATAAAACAGCTTTTGAAACATAGTTTGAAAATCAAATGAACAAGGAAAAAGCTTAATGAAAAATACTTAAAGACTCAGTGTATGCTGAGTGTATTTTTTTGGTTTTTGTAAAAAGACAAAATGCTAATTTCAAGCTTAAAAACAGATGGCTAAATGAACTTATAAAAACAAAATAAGCTAAAACAGATTGAAAATGACCTACAAACTACTTATGCTCTTAAAATCAAGACCTAATAATAACTATTACCCTCTGATAATTGAACTTGAAAATAGCTACTTGGCTAATCTAACTGCTGATGCATTTGACCATAACTATAATCAAAACTTAAAACCAGCAACTGTAGACCTAAAAACTAGATTACTACACCTTAAGAACAAATAAAGTAATAACAACAATTAGAATTAACTTGAGCTTAAAATACCTAAGAGACTAATCAAATGCTAACAATGCTAAAATTCTACTTACTAAGTTGATAAAAAAAACTGAATTAAACCCCCTGCACAAAACCATAAAAATATCTTTTTTATAAACCTAAAGAGAAGTTTGATCAATTAAAAGAACACAAGGGCTCTAGCAGTACTAAGCAGTACTAACTTTAGGTTAGCACTAGCTTGACCCAAACACCCCTTTAAATCACAAAAACTCATTTTCAAGTTTCTGATTTTGAAAATTGTAAAGCTCAAATTGCAAAATTCAATATCAAATAACTAATACAAGATCTAATGAACAGATAATGCATCTAAATAGCAGAGACAAATAAGCTAACTATCTAAGCTAATAATATTTGGTTTTAACTGTTTTATAACAAATAAGTGCAAACTAAGATTTTAAACTATCAATCAATCATCATAAGAACAACTATAATAAGCACTATTAAGCAAAACTAAACAGCAATAAGCACAAAATAAGCAATATTAAACTAACTTGCAAATTTAAAGCTAGAAAAGGAAAATATACTGTACAACGGCCTTTTGTCACAAACAAGGCTAATCAAAAAATGCCTCTTATGAGCTATCAACAAGCTCTAGCTTAATTTCTAGAATAAGCTGGTGTGGTCCTGGAAGCCTTCCATTACTGGGGATTCATCCAATCCTTAATAAAGCTTTGGTAATTTTTGGAGTGAATTTGAGTATATTAAGCTCAGTTAAGCTTTTGTTATCTTAACTGAGTGTAAACGAACTAGAGTACCTTAAGAGAGCTTATGAGCTTATATCTAACATATTAAGAACATGATTGCTTGATAATGAAACAAAATTTAAAGAACAATTTAATATGAAAACAGAATTTTATTAACTTCAAAAGAGATTACACTGCTTTAAAAGGAAATTACATTGAGAAAGCAATAATAAGCTAAAAATAAGCTACTAGACTAAATTAAGCTACTCCTACCCTAAATCTAATCCTACTCCTAGTTATCTTGCTCTGAGTGATCTTCCTCCTATTTATAGCCCTGAGGTGCACCTTCTAGGCCTCCCATACGCTCCTCTTGTTTTAATCTCATCCTTCGATCAATAACTGCCTTCCAATCACTTTGATCTTAGCCGTCTATTTCCTTCCACGTATTTGTAGCTAATCAATTGTCTCAGGATTGCCAGCGTGGCTCCCCTAGTTGTCAGAATCTTGTCAGCTTTTCCTTCTAGAAGGGTTAATTGTTCTTAAAGCGGGTTAAATGGGTGCAGGGTAATTTAGGGGAAGGAGGTGAACAGTAAAATGGGATTTTCCCGTGCCCTTTTCTTTTTATATCTTTTGTTTGACTTTTTGACTTGGCATAAAAAATGTTTGACTTGGGCTTTATAAAAGGATTTGGGCCGGTTATATGGTTTTTGGTTTATAAATGTTTAACTTAACATTTGTTAAGTTAAACTTAACATTTGTTAAGTTAAACTTAACATTGTTAAGTTTGTAAATGTGAGGTTTAACGATCGTTAGTTCCTTTGTCAGGTTTTGGTTTTTTTTTGGAGTTTACGGGCTCATCTTAGGTTTTTCTTGATAAATGCACACTTTTGCCTCGGCTTTTCACGTTCTTTCTTTCTCGTATGCGGCTTTGTCCGTTTTTGATTTGATTTTGTCTATTTCTTTAATATCTGTACCTGCACATACACAAATATAAAAACAAACATATATTTGCCATTTTTATTATGTTTTTAGTCTTTTGGGTTCGTTTTCAAAGCAAAAAGTATGTGTAAAATAGCACATACCACTAGTCCTATCCCAGACGCATCACAATATACTACAAAATCCTCCGATCCATCGAGGAGAGCTAGAACAGGCACATTACACAACTTATCCTTTAAGGTCTGAAATGCATATTCTTGTTCCTCACCCCAATTAAAAGTCTTACTTTTCTGAGTTAAGATAGTAAGAGACTTAGCTATCTTAGAAAAGTTCTCAATGAACCTATGGTAATACCCAGCCAATCTTAAGAATGAACGAACCTCAGTCGGAGTTCTAGGGGCTTTCCAATTCTTAACAGCTTCAATCTTACTAGGGTCCACATGAATCCCATTACCATTTATCACATGCCCAAGAAACTACACTTCTCTTAGCCAGAATTCACACTTAGAAAACTTAGCATACGGTTTCTCCTTTTTGAGCAGTTCCAAGACTAACCTTAAGTGTTCTACATGCTCCTCTTGAGTCTTAGATTAGAATAAGATGTCGTCTATGAACACTATCACAAACTTATCAAGATACGGCCTACAAACTCTATTCATCAAGTCCATAAATATTGCTGGTGCATTAATTAGACCAAAGGGCATTACAGTGAACTCAAAATATCCATAACGAGTTCTAAACGCAGTCTTTGGAATGTCATCCTCATGCACTCTCAACTGATGGTATCCAGACCTAAGATTTATCTTAGAGAAAAATTGCGACTCTTGTAATTGGTCAAATAGATCATCAATTTTAGGAAACGGATAGCGATTCTTAATGGTCAACTTGTTCAATTCTCTATAATCAATGCACATCCTAAAAGAACCATCCTTTTTCTTAACGAACAACACCGGCGCTCCCCAAGGCGATGAACTTGGTCGAATGAAACCTTTGTCTTGGAGTTCCTTGAGTTGTCCCAACAACTCCTCCAATTCAGAAGGTGCCAAACGATAAGGAGACTTTGCTACTGGAGTTGCTCTAGGGGTTAACTCAATTTCCCGAATAGGCAGTAATCCAGATAGATCATCTGGAAATACCTCAGGAAAATCTCTAACCATAACAATCTCTTCTTGTTTCTTATCAATAGCCTTAGCGCTCATCAACAATCTTGCTTTCTCATCCGGTCTCTCTCCTACTACTCTAAGCACCTTGCCATCCGATAGTGGTATCCTCACAAACCTTCTCATGGCAAATTATTTCAGCTTTAAAATTAGACAACCAGTCCATACCTATAATCACATCAAAACTCCCATATCCAAAAGGTATTAAGTCAATGTCAAAGATATGACCCTTGATTTCTAGTTTGCAAGCCTTAATAACCTTATCAATCTCTACTAGCTGCCCACTAGCTATTTCAATCTCATATTTTAAACCTAAGTTGCTGGGCTGTAAGCCTAACAGAGGTATGAAGGTAGTGGAAACAAAACTATAGTCGGCACCAGAGTCAAATAAGGTAGTGGCAAAGTGCTTGTTCAAAGTAAACGCATCCATCATAATGTTCGGATCCTGGCGAGCTTCCTCTGCTCCCAACATGAATGCCCTACCCCTAGCCTTGTTCCCTTGGTTTCCACAACCCTGACCCTCGTTATTAGCAACAACTTAGTTTGGACGGTTTCCTCCCGGTCCTTGTACCCTATTCCATCTAGGACAAGCTGGCCTAACATGGTCGGTACTACCACACTCATAACATGCTCTAACAGGTGGGTTTCTAGCATTAACAGGATTCACATTCCTTGGCACACCCTTACAATCCCTTGCCAAATGACCTGGGCGGTTACAGTTGAAGCATATGCGACAAGGTCCATCGGGCGCATGGTAGGAGTTGCAAGTGGTACACTTGGGCCAAGTACTCGTATTCTCTTATCCTACAGGGTTCACAGTAGTAGCAAAAGCATTCACAGTCCTAGTCCTCTTATTATCATCCCTTCTACTCCTATCCTTGTTAGGTTCCCCCACATTACCTCTCTTTTCAACCTTCTTAATTGATCCATTCCTAACAACCTCATCAGTCAGTGCACCAAAAATCTGCACAGCCTTTTGCATAGACTTTGGCTCTATTGCTGCCACCATCCTACGGATTTGTGGAGCAAGGCCATATACATACCTTTTAATCATCCTACTCGCATGAGTTACCAAATATGGAACTAACCTAGCCAACTCATGAAACCTATAAGTATACGCAGCATGGCCAGCCCCGACCATGGCGTGATTCCACAACTCAGATTCTAACTTTTGCATCTCATGACTAGGATAAAACTCTTGTATCATCATACACTTAAAGTCATTCCATGAAATACTAACAGCAACTTCCCGACTTAGCGTGCGGATCTGAGAGTTCCACCACGTTAAAGCCTTACTCACAATTGAAATAGCAGTGTATTTCACCTTTTGGTCAATACTACAACCACTCATATCATGCACATATTCCATTTTCACAATCCAACGAGTAAGGGCTACAACACCTCCTTTACCATCATATTCCTTAGGGTTACACGCTAAAAATTCCTTATATGAACAACCTACCCGGTTGCCATTCACTATCACATTCCCAATGTTCCCCTGAACTTTCTCATTAACCACATTATCATTCTAATTTCCAACATTCCGTTGGTTACTAACCTGGGCCAACATGGCGGGTAAGAGGTTTCGCAATTGTCAGTCAATGATCATTAGGAAGTTGGGTACACCCCTATTGGCTCCCCCTACATTCCTATTAGCTCCCTATACACCCCCATTAGCTCCCATACCTAGGCCATTTCCTTGACCATTCAATTCATCAACACGCTCATCATTACCTTCCCTAGGTCTTCTACCCCTTCCATCTCTACTAACCCGTTCACCCGTTCCCCCTCCTAGTGATTCGACAGCAGGCCGGCCAACACTTCGGGTTCTCATCCTTGGCGGCATTATCTATACGAGAGAAAACATAGGCAACGTTAGATAAGTGGGAAGACTCGCACACATTCATCGAATATTTTGCTATACAAAACCAAATATACGCTCAACACCACCCTATGGTGTCAACATCGATTTGTGTGAACAACAATACCAAGTATGAGTGAGTTGTGACACACTTATAATTACGTTGGCCACCGTACTTATATTCGCATCCTTTCCCATTCATATTCAATATTGAGCCCACTCATTTCAATGACTGACATAACTAAGGCACCAAACCAAGAACACACAAAGGCACACAAAAGCGGAACACCGCACACATAGATCCTATACGCAACTAAACGACGGATCTTAGGTTATAGTCTAGGCCAATCCACCTAGTTCTCTATAACCTTGGCTCTGATACCAATCTGTCACACCCCGACAATGGCGAAAACTCAAGAATGCAACATAATGATCAATCATAACACAAGGTACAAAAATAGAGAAAACTACATTGCATAAACTCCAAGTGCTATGAAGACCATCAACCTTGAACAAACTCAAGTGATGTCCCAAATCGCAACTAAAATCCACAAATCTCTTACATTTATTCATATGCCCTCGCAGGGGACCATAACCAAACTTAATCCAAAATCTCCAAATACTAAAATCAAACAACAAGCAAGCAAGACTTCAAACGAAATTCCACACGGGATACTTCTAAGTCTGCTATTAATCACCAAACTATTCCTCTTTCACTTCACCTGAAAATGATACTCGAAAACGTCAACAATAATGTTGGTGAGCTCGTAGGTTTGACCTTAAACCCAAAAGTTGTGCCAATATTTCAACAGTGGACAATAGTGCTATATGACAGTGAATATATGCTAACAATCCAAGACATAGCATCCCCGCTAGTCATATCTCAACATCCAATAATAAATCCGGAGTCGCAACTCCCAAATCACTAACGCACCTAAAGGGCCTACCAGCTGGAGCACTATATTAGGGCGTACCACACAGAACCTTGCATGCCAAACACAGTACATGCAAGTACCACACAGAACCTTGTATGCCAAACACAGTACATACAAGTACCACACAGAACCTTGCCATGCCAAACACAGTACATGCAAGTAAATCAACACATAATATTCACATAACAGTCATAAGCACATATCTTGTCCCAAAAACAAAACCACATTTCGCACAGATCAATTCAAAACATTTCAAAACACATTTGAGTATCATTTTCCCCCAACGGAAAAACAGTAAAAAGTGGGGCTACGAGAACTCACCTTAAGCAAGCCTTTAGCAACCAACTTCTACTACACAAGCAAATGCAACGACGCCCGCACACGACCTAGTCCAGTTAATGTCTCATTTTAATCAATCACTTCCAAAACAATCTTCACGTTTGATGCATAGAGTTTAGACGCGTTGTACAATTACCCAAAACAGTTTTAGTGGTGTGATGGTTGACGACTTATCTCCACAATCATATCAATCTCATTCTCCGATAATACATACTTATACTATTTAGCGAAAAAGATAAGTAATATATTAATATTATGAATTTATCTAATTACTAAATGATAGCTCGACAAGTCCATTCGGTACACCTTAATCACTTCAAAATAATCATTCCTTGATTGAAAACGACACGTTTAATCACAACAAACACCTTAGGAAAGTTTCGAGAAAAATTATATTTTTTCGTCTTTTAGTGAATTTATTAATTAAATAAAATAATAAAATAATATTTTATTATTAAAAATCAAAAATCATGTTTTAAGTAAAATTTCTAAGTAAAATTTCTAAGTATAAACTTTTTAGGAAATTTCGACATGACCCGTACATGTTTACAACGTTTTTCTAAGGTTTCAAACCTTAATTTCCAAACACTTTTCACAATTCGACACTTTTCGATAAAATTCCAAAATCTCAAACTTTAACGTTCACCAAAACGTTTTCCCCAAAATACGATCAATATCACTCCGTAAATACATTTCTCTTTTAAAAAGTTCACCAAAACTCTCAAAATGACCAAATATCGCTTATTGGGCCTCAAGGCCCAACAATGGTCCATTAGGACATTTATAAGTCCAAATACTATTTAAGTCCAAAAACAAGGTCCATTTACATATATAAGTATATACTTATATGTAGAAATAATCCGGACCACAATAAGCCCTCCCGTTAAAGCCGCGATTATAAATAGAACTATTGGTCATTAGTCCATAAAACCTAAATACGACTATTAAGCTTTTAAAATAAGCTAATAAGCTACGTGTCCGCTTTGTTACTACGCATAAGCCTACAAAAATAGTCCACAGCATATGCCATAACACAAAAATAATCAAAATCAATTTCTTAGTGACTTTTGGAATTTACACGTGGCCTTTAAGCCCAAATAAGCTAAGAAATAGCTTAAAAATAAACCCGAATAAGTTATACAAGCAATTTATCAAAAATAAGCATTCTAGCAACATATATTATTCAACCATCACGACCACAACATCAAAACTACAAAAACCCTTATTTTCTTTTTTCACTATTCACGAACCAAACGCACCCTTTTCTTTCGTTTCGCTTCCAAAAATCAATTTTCACAACGATCAACTTGTACAACTAACATCTATCATCAACATAAACCCAATAAGACAAACAAAATTAAAATTGAAAACTTACCAAGAAAATCTTCAATTTGTAGACCTTTGACACTAATTGGACAACCCAAACTTTTTAAATGAATAACCAAACACTAGAATCAACCCAAATATTTATGTCTTCAGGTTTTCTTAATCAAAGTTCAAAAATTATGAGTGTGTGTGTTGTAGGTGGCGGACAAAACACAAAGAGAGAAAAAGAGAGAAATGCTTAGATGTTAAGCATATATGTGTACCCAAAAAAGACAAGGATCTATAACTAGCCTCCTTGTCTCAATACCCTTGACCATATGACCAACCATGGTAATCCCAATGAGGTCTCGGCCTTTCTTTTCGTGTCAAAAAAAATATAAAAAAAAAAAAAAAAACCACTTAAAGCTCATAAATCTCAACCGTGAACATTTACCCCAAAGTTAAAAAGCAAATTTGATTCACCTTAAAAATACATTTTCCATTAACGTATGAGTATTCACTTGCTATTTTCACTTTAAACCCTTAAAATCAATTTGGACATTAACGGACGTATCAGACTCGTTTTTCGGCATTTCTCAAAATTCACAGGTCAAACCACCCGGAATACACATAACACAAATACCTTTCAAAAATGATTATTAATCACAAGAAACCTCAAATCATCACATATCTCATAAAATCACCACCGTCAACATGGTACAAAATCTGAATAAACTGACAAAAGTCAAATAGTCAAAGGACTATTAATGAAATATTCAGAACACAAAAAGGGCAAAGGTTACAAAAGGACAATAATAATAATACATCACTAATGGAATTTGTCACACCCCCAGACGGGGCCTGGACGGAATACGTGTCCGGAGGCGTGACTTTATTGAGCATCTCAAGTACAAAGTATAAAGAACGACCTCTAAGGGTACGTTTTAAAAATAAACACCGTTGCAAAGTTTTAAAATAATAATAATAAGTTTTACATCGATTAAAATTTAAAAGATTCAACGTTAAAATGCGGAAGCTTAAATAAGTTCAATAACGGTATTTAAAGACATAGATAAATCTCTGGTAAACCGGTACAGGCAAATAGACTTCACTAAGTCATCAACAGCATTCCATCTAAGCAACTGAAAAAACATGCTTAAAACGGTCAACAATAAAATGAGTGAATTCATAGGTCAAGTTCAAACTTATGTTTACAGTGGACCACATGATATCAAAACATATGTGACAGTTATAACAGATACAACTTCACATAAAAAGGTATTTACATTGCGCTAAACTCATGACACCGAAGCTAATTACTTTTATAGCATAGTATACTACTAGGTTGAAACAAGCCCCCGAGGTAACTGACCAAGACTACCTTCTTAAATCTCGACATGGTATATATCCGTTTTATCGGAGCCCCGTGGGGAGTGGCGCTACTCACACCGAAGGGAATAATTATCCCAATAGATCAATTTATAACACTCGCCGCTCCCTCGTCCGGTCCTCCAGTCAAGAGATTTGACGGTTCAGATAAGATGGAGCAGTAATGGTCTAAACGCTACTTATGCCAACACGTAAACAGGAAAATCTCACGCAAGTACTTTTGACCAGTTATAAAAGCAAGCAATGTTACTCACCCTAAGTTTATAAAACATTTAGTCACAACGAGTAAAAAAAGAGGGCTATGACACACCCACCTTATCGGGTAGTGGATCAAAAAGAATCAATCAGTGAAAATGAAATCTCACTTTCAATCGAAACCTATCATATAAGTTTTTTTGTCGTTTAAGTAAGATGTACAAAGAATAACGCTTAACACAAGAAATTGGATCATCCGAGCACGAGTAACAACGGCGTATCCCTTTATTAAAACGTACTTTCGAAGTTATAATTTTTGACAAGTCACGACACTTCAAACAACTTAGAAAATATTTCGTCTTTTAGTGTATTTCATCTTTAGTGTATTTCGTCTTTTAGTGTATTTCATCTTTTAGTGTATTTCGTCTTTTAGTACATTTTGTCTTTTAGTGTATTTCATCCTTTAGTGTATTTCGTCTTTTAGTGTATTTCATCTTTTAGTGTATTTCATCTTTTAGTATATTTCATCTTTTAGTGTATTTCGTCTTTTAGTGCATTTCGTCTTTTAGTGTATTTCATCTTTTAGTGCATTTCATCTTTTAGTGTATTTCATCTTTTAGTGTATTTCATCTTTTAGTGTATTTCGTCTTTTAGTGTATTTCGTCCTTTAGTATGTTTCGTCTTTTAGTGTATTTCGTCCTTTAGTATGTTCCGTCTTTTAGTGTCCCGACACATCAACGTTGACTCAATAACTAAAAATGTTGACCTAAACTCGACACTTACGTTTTTCTACATTTTATCATAAGTTTGATAATAAAAGTATATTTTCGACGCTTTTATAAAGTTTACGAAATTTCGGCATGACCTTTCTAAAAATATCGACTTTCCATTTTTATCAACCTCGACTCGTGAAAATACCCCGTTTTTTACAAAGTATATCTTTTATTGACTCAAAAGAATATCCGATCTATTTTCGACAACACCTCAAATATCGCAACAAATCCGTTCTAAACCTAAACCTCTTCGACATTCAATTTACGCTTACAACAAATCCAACATCTAACTTAATCTCTTCGCCAACAATATTTAAACTTAATATACGATAAATCTTAAATAAACGATATAGCCGTAGTGATAACAATATATATATATATATATATATATATATATATATATATATATATATATATATATATATATATATATATATATATATATATAAATTATGTATATATATATATATATATATATATATATATATATATATATATACATAAAATTACATATACATATTATATACATATATATATGTAAATATATATTAATTGTATATATATATATATATATATATATATATATATATATATATCAAAATAGTCACAACGAACTTTTATGCACAAAAGTACAACTACTTTTTATGTTCTTCCATTTATAAACAAAAATATTAAACTTTGAGACTTGTAGTTTTATAGAAAACTAGATAATGATTTTCACAACGATCCGCTTTGTACACCTTGTTCGGAATGATCATACGAATGCAAAAGTACAACTTATTTATGAAAAAGTAAAGATGACTTACAAAGGAAACACGACGAAAGGTGAATAGAAATTAGGAACAACCCAAACGTTGATTTATAAATTACCCGGATGAAATAACAATCAACTCGAACAATATATCTTCAAATGTAAATGATCAAAGATGAAAAATGTATGGATTTGTGTAGGTGTTGGTGTTTTTCGTGGGTTAAGGGAACAAAGGAGAAGAGAAAAACTCAAAATGCAAGTATGTGTGTGTTATGAATGAACAAATGAATATGAGATGGATTATATACACAATGTTTACTTCACACACTACTAGTGTGTGTGTGTGTGTACCGAAAACAAGACAAGAGAGCCAAAGGGGACCAAAATGATCCTCAAATCACAAGCTTGCTAGTACTAGTCCTTTCCTCTAACCATGCTAGCTTGTCTAGTGCTTTGATTTCAAATTTTTGAATCCTATGTATACATGTATGTGTGTGACCGGTTGGAGCATGGCCAAAAGGGGGACCAAAAATATTTTTCCCACTTTCTAGGATCATAGTGCTAGTTGATGAATTAATTTCCAAGCATGCATGCACAACAAAGTGTAGTTAAATTCCACGGATCACGTAAATAATGAAATGAGTAACGGTAACACGAAAAATTACGAAATTTTAAATATTGCTTTAAAACATAAAAACACGGCTATTGCCAAAATACTACAACGTTTGGTGTCCCGGTTTGCTCCCGGAGATGATTCTCAGATAATAACGAAATAACTTCCCGGTTAAACGGAAAAGCTTAACGAAACTTTTAAAAATTCAAATTACTACACGGAAACGGCTAACTTATTGAACGGAAATTCTCAGGTTGTCACAGAATTATCAAAAACTAAGTAAATAAAAAAATCTGTTATAAGCTAAAAATTATGTTTTAAACTAGTAATACATTGGATTATAATATTATTGCATCATAATTATACTCAACTGCAGCATAGTGTTTCTAAATAGTAACATGGTGAAGACATACCTGATAAACAACAAAGTTGTTATCACCCCTGATTCTGTTTTCAGCTTGCATATCACGAATAGAGTATTTCTTAGCATTATCAACTTGGACAACATTTACCGACATGCAATGGGAATTAGAAGCATAAATCTCATCTTGAACATCAAAAAATATCGTTCGAGTGTAAAAAGTACTTCTTCTTTTTCCATCTGAAGATCAGTTTTGAGTTTCGGATTCTTATATCTTGAATCATGATCATTCTTACGCTTAATATACCTCTGATACTCGATAGCCGTGTCATAATGGATTAGAAATTCCATGACTGTCAAATGCGGACTCGTCCATTTACCAAAGAAATGATTTTCACTTTCTGACCTAGAAGTGGTACGTATTAGGCCTGCCATAAGCTCATCACGCAAGAATGTCGAGATCCAACTTTCCCTAATATCAAACATATCTTGTAACCATTTATTATCATCTAGTTGAAAATCTTTAATCATAATTTCCTACTCTCTTTCAAATTCATAAGGCAAAATATGATTTGTCCAAATTATATCACAAATACGTCTCTTGAAATTTGTCTTATTACATATTGCAGTCCCTACCTGCATCACAAGGGTAAATTATATGAAAACAACTATATTACAAGGGTAAAACTAGTGCATCAATTTATAAAATCATCAACTTCATAAATACTAATTCATTACAGATTTAAAATCTAGTGCATTATAGTTGTAATTTTCAATGCATCAAAGTTTATAATCAAATTCATAAATACCAGATTAAAGCATTATACCATAAACATATAAAATTCCATAATACATACCTTTGTAACCAACTTTTGCATGATATGCCACATACAAAGGCGGTGTCGAGTATTAGGGAAGCATTCCGGTATTGCAATCTTCATAGACGGATCTTGATCAGTAATTACAACATTCAGATCTTTACCAAAAGCGTTTTTAAATTTCTCAAGCAGCCACTTGTAAGCGCCAACTGTCTCTTCAGAAAGTAAACCCGAGGCGAAAGTTATACATCGGTTGTGATGATTAATACCATTAAAAGGTACAAACACCATCTTGTACCTACATGTTAATATAACGCATACAAACAAAGTAGATAAACGACTAAATAAACCTGTAATGCACTATTAATAAACATGTAATGCACTAGTATAATTTTTGATAAAAAAAGAAAAATGGCATACTTGTTTGAACGAAAAGTAGCATCAAAGGAGACGATGTCACCAAAAACAGCATAGTCCCTAATAGCTTGTTCATCGGCCCAAAAAAGACCAACCATCTTATCATCATCGCCTACAATAAAAAAAGGTAAATAACTGATAATAAATAAGCTGAAATCCGGTGCATCAAAGCACAAAACTAGATGCATTACCTAATTTATGATTAACAAACAAAACTAAGAAAGTGATAATAAACTACTGCATGACAGTACAAAAAATATTGCATCATAGTTAAAACCCAATGAGTCAAAATGATACTAATAGTAAATAAACTTAAGTCAAAAGCATCAAAGAACAAAAAGTTGTTGCATTACCTAATTTATAATTCACATAAAATATTGGAGAATGCAACTTTCTGCTCAAAAGCTTTTCAATAGCCATTTGTGCATCTCGGTCATCAATAAATAAGTTCATTTTTTTCTTCTGATTCTTACAATCAACCACAGTAGCACCCACTCTATCAAACCCACCACACATCTGTTTCACCAACCTAAAACTCGTAAAAGGACCAAAATTTGCATTAGAAGCTTGAAACAGAAAATGTTGCTTCATGTATCCTAAATCACGTAAACTCTTCATGTATATCATATCCTTTTCAGCTACAAGAGGATGGTTATGCCTTTCTATAAAAGTATACACTCGGTAAAGATTTCCTTTAAACTTTTTAATTTGAATTTTAGCCAAACAACTACATCTACTAGAGCCTCGATTCCTTGTCTGCTTAACTATAACATTCTCATCTATAGTAATCTCACTAACATCAGATGTAACATCTTTAGACTTATCAGCAGCCGATTCTGGATTTTTACCTTCTTTTGAACATAGAAACCACTTCAAGTTTAGGTCTTCACCAGGTTTGGTATAACACCCCCATTTTTGACATATAGCAGCAAAAGCTAATCTGGGGTATTATTTTATAGTACAACAGTCATAATCATATAAAACGACTCAAAAGAGACGTTTTTAAAAGATAAGTTATCATTCATTATTTCATCAGAGTTTTTACAAACAAAGGTCCCAATAACTACATGAAAACATAAAGTTTGAATGATAATAGTTTAGCCATCTTCAAGTCCATGCCATAAGTTACTCAAATACCTGAGATAATCAATAATCACAATAAGTTGCCCCAACAGGTGCCTTTGCCAAACACCCACATAGTGTTTCAAATAAAGTGCGTTTGGTTACCAGAAAGTATAGGTACACCAACGGGGAAGCTCAGTCCCAAATAGATCTATTCACAGCATTCGCGCTTACTCCGAAAAGTAATTAACGGTTCATGATAGTGGGGTCTTAATGGAAAAAGTAAGGACTTAGGCAATAATATATCAGGATAGCATACAGTTGGAAAAATACTCGTATTCATGGTTTATAGCATGTATCCCCCTCGCGGGTTTATGAAATATTAGAAGATTTAAAATGCGAGGCTATGAACTCACCTTAACAGGGGAAATCTGATTGATGGCAAAAGTATATCAAGTGAAAGTAACGGCTTCGTCACACAACCTGGGGTAATATGTCAAGTCTTAGTGTGATGGTTTATGTTTCAAAACTTTATAGAGTTTAACGTATTACTTTGATTTATTAATTTATGGAAATATTGCATCACTGTTCGGGCCATCATAATTCAGAGGTCTGTAGTAAACGTTTGAGGAGCCAAGACATTTTAAATCGTAAATCCAGCAAACTCGTCAAAACGTATACCCAAATGAAACTCCTTACATGAAGCTCCCTAGTAACGTGATACGATAAGATTTTAAGTTTCTTCAAAAGTTAGTCGATGATAAATTACGTTAAATATATAACGTAATTGTTTTATAATGCGCCGATCGATGATTAATAACGATAATTGTGTCGGGTTTTAATAAAATCGAGTTTTATAATATTAATATATATTTTTATAATTTATATAAAAATATTATATTTTATATTTTTAAGTTTGTAAAAATGGCAATATATACCCTTGGTTTATAAACTTTTACAAGTTTAGTCCTTTATATATAAAGTATATATAATTTAAACCTTTAACTTTAGAACTTGGCAAGATAGGTCCTTATAGTTATAACTTTGGAATAATGACATTTTCAGCCCCTTTAGTTATAAATTTCAGAAAGTTACGATATATACCCCTTGCATGGAAATAATTTACAAAACAAGTCCAAAAAGCCATGCAAGCTTATTTTAGGGTTCCAAATGATATTTGCAGGTTATAGCTTATTAGAATAAGCTAAAATAAGATGTTCTAACATAACAAAAGTTTAGAAAAAGGATTCGTTAGCTAGAAAATCAAAACGTGACGTTTATTTAGGGTTTTTAAATCCAAAATAAATGGTTTTGAATGGTTGCTTGGATTCGGCTATATATAGGGGTGAAACACCCTCGGTGCCCAACTTTTCTTGGTGTCTAAAGGTCAAGGGTTATAGATAGATGACTAAGGGAGGCTAGGAATGAGTATTGAGGGCTATGGAGGTGTAGCTTAGCAAGGTGGAAGGTTGTGGGGGTCTTGGAGGGTCACGGCTAACCACAAGTGACAAGGAGGTGACAAAGCAAGACTTGGTGCTTAAGGGTGGTGATAGAGGTGCTTGTAAGCTGCTTGGTGATGTCATGGTGATGCTTGAGAGGTGGTAGGATGCTAGCTTAGTTTAAAAATGGGTCAAAATGAAAGAAAAATGGTGCCGGGTTGGTTTAGGGTTTCGGCTTAGGATTTTGGGTTTAAATTCGAGTTAGGTTTAGGGTTTAGGATTAAGGTTTAGGATTTATATTAGGGTTTAGGATTAAGGTTTAAGGTTTAGTTTTAAGGTTTAGGGTTTAGTTTTAGGTTTAAAGTGAAATTAGGGTTTTAGGGTTTCGTTTAGGGTTTAGGGTTTTAAATTAGGGTTTTAGGATGAATTAGGGTTTAAGTTTAAGGTTTAGAAGTCATGCATTAAAGTTTCTTGTACTTTTTTGGCTAAAGCGGTGGTAAGAAACTAAAGTGATTGAGGAGTTTAAATGATCTAATTAGGTTTTTAGGCATGATTACCTTGTACATTGTGTTTTAGAAAGTTGTAACTTGATTCGGGAGGGAAAAGTTAGTCACATGTTGTGTATTGAAACTATATATACACATGCTTTAAAGTCTTGCATCATTCATTAATATGTATAGCATAACATATAATAGTGTTTTTGATGTAAACTTAACGTTAAATGCTTGTTTTGAAATAACGTTTTAAGAAAGTACGTTAAATGGATAATGTAAACTGGTAAAATGATATTAAGATATAAATTGAACATAATAGGATGTTTACAGAAGTAAACATATATAGAATGGCATGAAATAGAGGTTGCTGAAGCTCGTTTACCTTAGAATGCAAGTTACGTTGCTATAAGAGATAAAGCAAAAATTTTTCCCCTGTAAAAAGGTGGATAAAAAGTGCATCCTAATTTAAAAGATGGATATTATAGTCATCTAATTTAATAGATGAGATATTTACATTGTAAGAAGTCTTTCTGTTGTATATTTAGTTGTGGTGAACCACCCCTGATTTAGAAACTTTATTTTTTTTTTATTTATTCTGTCTAAACATCAAAACCCACCCTTTTAACCATAAATCCTTTTAGAAAAGCATAGGCTTGATCAACGACACAAAAACAATTCACATACTTCCAAAGGTTTGTCACCAATATCATTATTCAAGGAAACCAAGTCCTATTTTCCATCGCATCAACATATAATAACCAACATATCCATGACCACAAACAATTTAAACATCTGTATGTTTAAAACATTTGAATAGTTAATGCATCAATGTTACAAATTTAATGCATTACTATGATATATCTAACCACATCGGGGCAAAACTTAAAAAAGAACAACTATAGGGCAGACAAAACTAAACTATGTTGAAAGTAAAGAAAACCTACTGCATCAATTTAACAAATCAACCACGTCACTGTGCTATACAAAAAAAGATATGAAAAAGAACCCTTAAGGAGAACCTGATGAAACAGTATAAACAAACATACTAGTTGTAACCTAATGAAAGCTTATAGACCTAATGAAAACAAACAAAAACATCTAAAAATAACCAAGAGCTTATTTGATCATTGCTTCATATCAACAAACACATAACGAAGCCTAACACCTAATATAAGTAAAGTAATGAAAATTTATATAAACTAAAGTATATACATAGACTACATCCTTGTACACAATCGCGCACCGTATATAACCACAAACAATACAATCTGTAGCTGCATACTCGCACAGTATAACATAAAAGTAAAAGAAAAAAGCATCATATCAAAATGACTAAGATCTCTACGCTATAAGATATCAAAACAAATGAGAAAAGAACTTAACAAATCCTAACAAAACCTTATACACCTACTATACAAAACCTAATGAAAAATTAAAGTAATTAAACCTTATAAACCAGAAGTCATCTTAGTGTACATCATTGAAAAGTTACTATAATAATAGCAATCAATAAAACAATTCAATGCATTACGTGATATAAAAAAACGACATTAAATTCAAAAATGAAGACAAACAAAAACATCTAAAAATCACTAAGAGCTTATTTGATCATTGCTTTATATCACCAAAACCATAACGAAGCCTAACAAATCAAATGAGTAAAGAACTTAACAAATCCTAACAAAACCTTATACACCTACTATACAAAAACTAATGAAACCTTATAGACCTAGTGGATAAGTGCTTTATATCATCAAAAACTTAAAGAAGCTTATAGAAACCTTAAAGCACATACTATGTGTAACTTGATTAAAACTTAAACTAATAAAACCTTATAAATCAAATTCATCACTATCAAAATTACAAAACCTAATAAAAATTAAACTAATGAAAGCTTATATACACCTACTAAGCACAACTAACATCAAACACATCAGAAGTAAACTAGGCAAAACTCTCAAATTTTCTAAAAAATAACATTGTTCACTGTAACTACACGATTCAAATGAGATTCTGTACAACATAACCTGCATATAATCACAAACCTACACATTCTAAGTTTATCATACCAACTTATCAAATCTACTACTTTATAAACCTACACAAAGCCAATATCTTATGGAAACCTGATGAAACATTATAAAAATACTAGTCGTAACCTAACAAAAGCTTATAAACCTAGTGGATAAGTGCTACATATCATCAAAAACTTAATGAACCCTAACAAAAAACTTATAACACCTACTACATGTATCAATGTGTTAAATCAACTGCATCAATGTGTTAAATCAATTGCATCATTATCAAATATCAAAAGGCAACAGAACATAAGTTAATCAAATACTGAATTACACAAAGCTACTAAGAACACCTAACATAAAGAACATAAAGAATTAAACTACACAAACCTAATAAAATCATAAAAAACATAATCGAATTAAAAATATACTAAACTAATAAAAAAAATTAAAATTAGAATCATACTATCATTATCAGCTGGTCTAACGTTAGTTGTTGATGAAGATGAACACTCATTACTCGTTGATGTTGAACAATCGACACTAGTTGAGGTTGAACACTCAGTCGACATGCTTGAAATCGGAGGGAGATAAGTGGTGGAGAACGGAGGAAGATAGCTAGTGGAGATCGGTGGGAGATCGGGCGTAGATAGAAAACGAGAGATCGGTGGTGAGATTGGTGGTGAGATCGGTGGTGAGATCGGGGGCAGATAGAAAACGAGAGATCGGTGGGAAAAAAGACATTAACTGTGAGAAAAGAGGCGAACATTTATAGGTATAGATAAGATTAGGTTAAATGACAAAAATAACC